>JAOTAV010000018.1:179849-200565 GCA_026546445.1 Cyclargus thomasi | reverse complement strand
AGCCAAATCTGTTCTGCCGTTCTTGAGTTATAAGTGGTGTAACTAACACGACTTTCTTTTATATATATAGATATTTACCTATAACCAAAAATAACTTTGTTACAGAAACAAGCCATGCTTGTCAGACAGTTGGAGGAAGAGCTAAGACTGAGGATGAGGCAGCCCGCTCCGGAGCTGCAGCAACAGCTGGAGGCGCTGTACGCCGAGAACGAACACCTGCAGAGAGAGATAGCAATATTGAGGGACACGATAAAGGTATGTACGATAAGATGGTGGCTCTACAAAATTTGCTCGCAATACGTTAAGTCAAATAAGAGATTGATCTCTTGATTGGGCTGAATAATTAAGTTGTTAAAGGCTGTTGGCAGTCACTGAATTGAATAAACTGCCAAATGACTTAACATTCTGCTTGTGATTCAATTCCTTGAATTGTACACATGCACAAATAACGCTTACCGAACAAGCTAATACTACGATAAAATGTCACAAATATTCCAAACGAAGACTCGAAAATTGAAGACATACGTGGATGAAGCAGATAACTAACATTTTGCAACCTTCGAGTGTACACTAATATTTTCCCATAAAATTTTGACAAATCTTTTAACTTATCTAGCTATTGTATCTAGCTATACATCAAACCAATGTGGGTTTGATTTCAAATACTTTTTCAAGTCAAAAAGCGTGCTTTAACGCAAAAAACGGGAGTTTTTAAAATGTTAGTTATTTGCTTCTTCCATGTATGTCTTCAATTGTGATTACTAAACCCTTTCCGCGCACAGCATAATTTACCCCTGACATTGCTAATAACAGTTTTACTGATAATCCAATTCCAATCACGAATATGCGAAATGTCGAAACTTTACCTTATACCGAGTAAGCTGCCGCTAGCTGTGCTGATATCGATTTTCCTTCTGATCCCATCCAAAATGCTCTCAATGCTGAACTATTTTATTTTGACAAAACCGGCTTGATTTATACTAGTAAAACTAGGCCGCGTGTATCTAACATGACCTTTGAAGTTAATCAAGGAATACGTGATAGGAATACAAAATAAATCAGCAAACGAAACATACGTAGACAAATAAGTGATTAAAAAGTGTTTTTTACCTATCTTTTGTATATGTTTTCTGACCTTAGCAAGAAAATAGATATTAATATTTTAAGAAGTCCAGAGAGTAATCAAATTAATCGTATTTTTATAGGAACTGGAACTACGGATCGAAACACAAAAGCAAACACTACAGGCAAGGGATGAAAGCATTAAAAAACTATTGGAAATGTTGCAAAACAAAGGAATGGGTAAGTATTTGAAGATTGAAATAACGCTTCTGGTTGAAGAGGTATTTTTAATGTTGATAATATTAACGACGTGCATTCCTCTGTCATTCAATAGCCCATTAAAGTCATGTGTACAAAATCATAAGTAATAGAAAAAATAGAATAGATTCTAGAAAGGGTTAAGGGCCGCACCGAAACAAGATAATATTGAATGCAACAACAATTTTATTTTAGGTAAAGAAGAAGAAAGACAAATGTTTCAACAAATGCAGGCAATGGCACAAAAACAGGTAAATGTCGTTTATAATGACCGTAGATGTTTGTGTCGCATGTTAGAGAATAATAACATCGTCTATGTACTACTATATAATATGATTTTTTATTATAACTTGAATATGATGGAAATATATGTGTGTAGATACAAACGACTCCTGCACTTTAAGATATAGTGGAATGTTGTGCACGTCTGCTTCTCATATTATGTATGGATGACTGATCACATGGGCGTTTTATTTTGTGATACCTTTGTCAAAGCCACTTTTTTCTCTTAGATTTGCTGTTGATAGTTTCATTTCATTCATTTTATCTTCGGTCGTTTTCGACTATCGCGATACCATCTCCGATGAACCCGTACATCTTTCCGTAGCTTACTTCAACTCTTACTCTCGCTTACTCTTCCATCTTTCGGTCGGACACGTCGAGCTTTTTACCCCGAGCACCTTCTTCCTCCGATCTCATCACCCCCCGACGTGCCCAACGACAGACGATCCCATTCGGCCGACCACGAACAAAATTAAAAGCGACACGAACACCGACTCACATTGCATGTTTAGCGCATTACGTCCCCGTCACACGAGCCCTAGAGAAACGTCTCGAGTAAATTTCATTGGTACTTTGAGCTAAATTGGTTACGACCGCCTCTGCCTGGGGCTGCGTGAGCCGGGTAGCCCCAGGGGCGGGGAGACGAGGGGGATTGGGGGGCGGGTAGCGGCGGCGGGCGGCGGCGGCTGACACAGACGCGTGTGGCAGGAGCTCAAGGCGACGGCGGACACGCTGCGGGCGCTGCAGCTGCAGCTGGAGCGCGCGCTGGCGGCCGCTGGGCTGCCGGGCGGCTCCGCGGGCGCCACGCTCACCGCCGTGCTGGAGACTAAGGAGGCCCGCATCGCGACGCTCGAGCGCCAAGTCGCGCTGCTGGAGAGCGAGCTGGCCGCGCTCGGGTCCCCGCCGCCGCCGTCTCTCGCGCCCTCGCACACCTCGCTTTACGATAAGGCCGACCCTCCCTTCAAGCGACAAGTAAGTTTTCTGCTGAACGACGTGCACGTGACCAAGGACGGGCGCGCGGTCTCGGCGCCGCGGCGGCGCACGCCCCGGCCCTACTGCGGCGTCACCACCCTGTGAGCCGCGCGTGCGACGTCGTTCGGCCGCTCCGAGCCCGCCGGCCGCCGCCGACGACCCCGTGTCAATTTCTCGCTTTAAGCCCGAGCGTAGCGAGTCTATCGACTCGATATTTTTTATGTATTGTTCGATGTTAGAGCTATTTTTATGATAAAATCGAGTATACTCTCGGACTGTCGATCGAAGAAATATTTTGTTAAATTGTTAAATAGATTCACGTTTGGGATATTTTAGATGTAATGTTTACCGAACCGAAGTGTTAGTTTGGCAGACGTTTTGATGTTAAGTGATAGACTGTTAATAAAGACTGTCGAGGTCGTACATCGAACGAGTTCTTCGGGTGCGTTTCTGTTAAGTTCCTCGAGTCATAAGATCATGTTCCGCTTTCGGTGTCGATCGCAATCATCGTCAAGTACAGCTTTGGTCCCGCGCCACCTGTCACTAGTCTAGTCACACGACCCGGCCTCTTCATGTAGTCATGTTCATCAGTCTTTATCACAGTATCGGTAGATAAATGTATCACAACGTAGGCGCCCGTGCATCCGATCCTGGTCGGCATCTGTACTCGATTCGGAAAGCTTTCTGCTACGTTCAGCCTTAACTCATATTCACGGTCAGAAAGTTTTCCAAATGTTAATGTAACCGAACGATTCGAGACATTTAATTATACCTAATGAGTATGCATGACTGAAATGTTTGGAGACACCTGTGTGTTCCGCGGCGATGTACTGTACCGACTGAACGCCGAGTACGGTTTTATACAATACTTACTGACAGCTTGTGTCGCTTCATCATCGATACTTTTACTCTTGACTCGTACTTCCTTTGAACTGAAACTTGTATTCTGTAGTCTTAAATATGTAACTAACATTTATACTCATTATTTTTATGCCATTACTTTTTTGGCTTCTGTAGATAGATTTTTTTATATTTTATACGATGGTGTGATTAATCGAATGTTTGGATTTATTCAATTCTATAACGATTCCGGCTGGTGCTATTGAGCAGTTGGATGAGTTTCGGCTGGAGATCCAGAGGAGAGATCAGGAGATCCTCGCCATGGCTGCGAAGATGAAGGCGTTGGAGGAGCAGCATCAGGATTACCAGCGCCATATCGCTGTCCTCAAGGAGTCCCTGTGCGCGAAGGAGGAGCACTACAGTATGCTACAGACGGATGTAAGTTTTTAAATCTTTTTGTCTCAACAAAAATTGTAGATTTGATAGAGACATTAATGTTAAATATATAAATATAAGGAAAAATCTACTTTTAGCGTCGCGTATATAAAATAAATTACAATTCTAACTATGTTATTAATATTTGCAATCAAACTTTTTAGGTAGAAGAATTGAAAGCTCGTCTTGAAGAAAAGAGCAGAATGGTGGAGAAGAAGACCGCAGCGGCGTTAGCTGCGGCACACGAGCTGGCAGAACTACGAGACCACTCAGAAATAAAGGATAGAAAGATTAACGTACTCCAAAGGAAGGTAAGATACGTCATCACATATTGGTAAAGTAATATTCATGTGTTCATAATTATTGTTCAGAGATAAAGTAGTTTATGCTATTATTTTTATTACATTTGCTATTATTATTGCTCGTAATTATAAATTTAGTATTCCATTACTTTTTTCTAAGGGTTTTTTTATTATTTATTTGTTCCCGCCTTCCCAGATATCCGTTTATTTGATCACGTTTATAAGCCCAATATTAACACGAATTTCCCGCAACGTTGATGGTTTTTCTAGCTCTACAAAAGAGATTTTCTTATTTTTTATGTCCTATAAATTATATTATTATTTGTAGTATTTTCATATTTATTACTTTTACTTTGTTTGTATTTTTATGTTTCAGTGTATTTTTATTGTTTCGTTCATTTGTGTTTGTCGCGCTAGTTACTGATGAGGTACGTTAATTTTATTTTGCGTTATTTTTATCTTTAAGATGTTTCATGTACTAACTATCAATTTTCTTGTAGATTGAAAATCTCGAAGATTTATTGAAAGAAAAGGATAACCAAGTTGATATGGCACGAGCGAGACTAAACGCTATGCAAGCTCATCATTGTTCTTCTGAAGGTGCTTTATCATCACTAGAAGAAGTAATTGGAGATAAAGAAAAACAAATTCAGCAGTTGAGAGAACAGAGAGATAGAGCCGAGCACGAGAAGAATGAAGAGAGAGAGCTCCATGAGCGTGAAATTGCTGACTACAAGATGAAGCTGCATGCACTCGAGAGTGAGGTTGAAAAACTTGGTGCAAGATTGGAGAGAGCTCAAGCCGAAAAAGACAGACTGGAAGCTAAATTAGAAAGCTCACAGTCTGAATTAGGAAAGTCAAAGGCAGAATTAGATAAAGCTGCAAGCGAAGTTGGTAGATCAGGTGCTGATTGGGAAGCGGCAAAACAACGACTCGCGAGACTTGAACTTGAGAACGAGCGACTGAAACATGAACTCGAAAGGTCTCAAACTACTTTCGGAAGAAGTACACTAACTACCTCGCAAGAATTAGACAGAATTCAAGAAAAGGCTGATAAGGCATCTGCCGAATTGAGGCGAACTCAGGCGGAGCTGAGAGTTACGCAGGCGGATGCTGAAAGAGCCAGATCTGAAGCTAGCGGCCTACAGGACAAATTGGAAAAATCACAAGGCGAAGTATATCGCCTTAAAGCTAAATTAGAAAATGCACAAACAGAACAAGATAGTCTTAAAGAGGAATACGATCGGTAGGTATTTTGTATAATATTAATTTAAGATTGAAGTTATAATACTATTTTTAACTCTTTTTTACCTTGTACGTCAACAATTTACTTTATGTATAAACTTAATTTTTTAGCCTGCAATCTTCCATAAGCCGTCTTCACTCCGAGCGTGACAAAGCAATCGCAGAACTCGACAAAGCAAGAGAAGAATTAGAAAGAACTCAAGCTACTCTGGGTAAGGCGCAACTGCAACAGGACAAACTGCAAGCTGCGCTGGACGCTGCTCATTCAGAAATCGACAAGCTGCAAGAGAAATTAGATAAATCTGCAACAGAAGTTAGAAAGGTAAAATCACTTCCACTTCGTAAGTTTTAATACAAAAGTAAGCTTCCCAAATAGCTGTTGAAGAAGAAGCATGACACAAACATAATCCCTCTAACTCACAGCTTCAGGTAGACCGCGAGAAATCGGCGTATGACTTCGAATCGCTGCAATCACAGTTAGATAAAGCTCTTGGACAAGCTGCTCGACTGCAGAAGGAAAGAGACACGGCACAACTTGATGCAGACAGATTTAGAGACAAGCATGAGAAAGCTCAGGTAAATATTTTAGTTCTAATCGTAGCAATTGAATACGGTATTATCATGTAAAAACAACATTTTGAATGAATAAAATGATGTGTAAGAGTGCTATATTTAAGATTTTTTATAGTAAAGATTAAACAGCAAAAGTAGTTTTAATATAAAACTCTAGTAAAATAAGCGTATTAACAGCAAAGTATTATTTTAAACTTTTAAAATCGTTAATAGCCCACCAATTCCCGTTATATTCGCACTTTAATGTTCCCGAATCTGGTTCATGTGTCCTACATCTGTGAGCAATAAAGAGGTTATTTACGGCCGTAAAATAAAATTTGGCACGTTCCATCTCACGCACTCCGCGTAGTCTAGACGTTCTGGCGCCAGTTGTACGATTTCGCAATCAGTCATCGTAATTTATGATGTCATCCCTTTCCCGATATGTAAAATATAACAATTTTAACATAACTCCAGCTTTAAATTCTTTACTGTGGGAGAGCCATGCTTCGGCACGAATGGACCGGATCCATCGGAATGATACTACGTGCTCTTTTGTTCAGTGAGTGAGTTTACCGGTGGTCCGACTTCCCTCATCATTGTATCCCTTTTCTCATTTCCTATTCACTCATAAAAAGCCCGGCAATGCACTTGCGACTCTTTGGATGTCACGAGTGTCTATGGGCGACGGCAGTTCCTTTCCATCAGGTAACCCGTCTGCTCGCTAGCCCCTAAATATAAAAAAACGTAATATCTTGCATGAAATAAAGCGTGAAAATAGTTTATTAACATCACATACTCTATATAAAGACAAGTTATATTGCACAAAATAAATCGAGAAGCCAGACTGGCGCTAGTTGGTCTAAGATTAAATCGGATTTTCTAAAGTATAAATAGAACACAAAACGTCACTTTGTCTGAATTTTAGGGACTCGTTTCGCGTATCCAGAAAGAAAGAGACGCAGCGTTAGCCGAAGCCGCAAGTTGTAGGGAACGCGCTGAGGCAGCAGCAGCGGCAGCTAACAGAGCAGCAAGGGACCGAGACAGTGCTTCTACAGAACTGGACGTGCTAAGGGAACGATGGGAAAAAGCTCACCAGCAACACCAGAAATTGACGGTAAAAATAATTTATGGTTGTTATTTCTTAAGAGGATACCAGCGGCTAGAGAAATTAACAACAGATATTTGTAATATCTATTGCTGTCTCTAACCACAAGCCGGGGAGGCCGCAGAGCGCGATAGAGACAACTACATCTTGGATTGAAAAAACCCTTAAACAGGAAATCAACGATGCGTTGTCCTCTGATTCCTTCTTGATTAAAGAAAAGCTTGAGCTGTGTCCTCTTTTTTATATGATTTGACCAAATTTGTTTTCTGGATGTTTGAACTTGAATTTTTTAGGTTTATGAACGTTTAATCTCTTTTAATAATTAAATTATAAAAGCGGAGATCTTGTATTTGAACCGTTTGGGGTTGAAACCCTAGGCTCTTGGGGTCCGGGGGCGCATAAGCTTTTTGGAGAGATTTCCAAAAAGCTTATGGAAGCCACCCGAGACTCCAGAGCCAGGAGCTACCTGGCACAACGGATAGCAATCGCCGACCAACGAGGCAATGCCATTAGTTCGCTGGGTACTCTGCCAGATGGGGGAAGACCTGGGAAAGTTTTTATTTTTATAACTTTAAGTCCGAATATTGTTAGTATCTATTTTAGTTTTTTAGTTTATTTATAATGTTATTGTCATTTCAATGTTAATTTGTCTCTAATAACATTAAGTAAAAAGTTGTAAATAAGCTCAATAATAGCTTGTAATGTTTTTGTGGGTACGATTTTATTACATTCGCAATTCATACTACCGTAATATATACTTTAAATGTACCGTAATATATACCTTTAAAAATGTACCTGTCTGTCTGTTGCCTCTTCACGTTCAAAGCGCTAAAACGATTTTGCTGAAATTTAGTATGGAGATTTGGACTTTGAGTCCCGGAGTTTTTATCTCAGAAAAATGTATGGCTCTCGTGCGACAAACGAATTTTGGCGCAACGGATTTGTGGGTATCATCTAGGATCTTATATTTCCTAAAAAATCATAATATGACACGATGTATTATCATTATATTTCAGATGGAACGCGACGATGCTCTAACAGAATTAGAAATATTGAAAGAAAAATTAGACAAAGCTCTTTATTCAACCCAGAAAACTATCGAAGAAAAGGAATCAGCGCACAAGGAATATGAGAAAATGCTTGAAAAGTATGATAGGTATATTCTTTTCGATGTCGTCTTGTGTTGGTGACGATTTAGTTATTGTTAAAAAGTTATCAGTGTATTTATTTGTTTTTTATAAATATCTTTTTAATTTCAGATCACAAAATGAAATTTATCGACTCCAAAACAAGATAGATATTCTAGAAGCGGATAAAGATCGTCTTGAATTGGAGTTAGAAAAGCATGTACATTTGTCATCAAAATCAAGAGAGGACCAAAGAAAGCTTCAAGACGAACTAGCAACATTGCAAGAAATGTATGATAGAGCTTCGATACAATTAGGAAGAACTAAAGAACAAGAAGAAAAAGCAAAGGAAGATATGGATAGATTAAGTGTCGATGTAGAAATGGTACGAGAACGTTACGAAAAGGGACAAATTGAACTAAGAAGGCTTCAAGCTGAAAAAGAAAAATTAGTTGCCGATAGTGAAAGGTTACAGTTTGAATATGATAGAGCAATGACTCAGTGTGGAAAGGCACAAGCTTCTAATGAAAAAACGCAAGAGGAGATGGCAAGAGTGCAACTGGAACTTGAAAAGATGTACGATAAGCACGATAAGGCAACGTCTGAATTGAGGCGAGTCCAAGCTGAGCTTGATAAGGTTAAAGCAGATGTAAGTGGTGCCAGAGAAGAAGCGGAACGATATGCTGCAAGATACGGCAAATATCATGACAGTAAAGAAGAGCATGAAAGGACTAAGTTAGAAGTGGAACGACTGCGAACTCGATTAGACAAGACGACACTAGAACTGGAGAGGGCGCGCAAAGCGGAAGAAGAAGTAACACGCCTACGCTCGGAGCTTGAACGCGTCGAAAATCTTCGAGGTAAATACCAATTCGATCAGGATAAATGGAGTACAGAATTAAACAGAGTGCAGGTGGAATTAGATAAGCAGCTTGAACGTAACGAAGCTTCGCAAGCGGAAATTCAACGTCTACAAAGTGAAAAGGAGCAGGCGGAAACCAAATTGCATGAATTAAACATTCAGCTAGAACTATCAAAGACCGAAGTTACAAAGCTTACTGCTGCGATGGAGAAACAAAGAGGGGATCTCGAGCGAGCTCACATCGAATGTGAGAAATTCCGAGATAGATGTGAAAAACTAAAGCTTCGATCCGAGCAACTTGATAAAGACAACGAACGTCTTAAGGGTGAACTACAACAAATAGAAAGAATGAAACTGCAAGCAGTAGCCGGGGATAAGGCTAGGACTGAGGATAGGTTGGAAATTGAACGGTTACGTGATAAACTAGAAAAAGCAATACAAGCCAGAGATGCAACTGAGATGGAAGCAGGCCGCTTAGCTAAAGAGCTTGAAAAATCCCAGATGCATCTCGCTAAATATCAAGAAACTAACGAAAGTACGCGTGTTGAATATGAGCGAATGACGAATGAATTAGGTCGAATGCACGAACGCTTAGAACGGACTATTCTTGAGATGAGACAGATTGAACAAGAAAGAGATGCTCTGAGAGCTGAAATTCAAAATACAAGACGTAATATCGAGCAGCAACAAAGAACGTTAGATCACAGGACGCAAGAAACGTTAGTTAAATTACAACAAGAGTTAGCGCAGTCTGTCAGAGATCGAGAAAAGATGGCGTCAATATTAGAACAAAGAGATAAGCAAGCAGATGCTATAGAAAAACAAATTGTTAAATTAGAAGCAGATACCAAGCAGTTGACTATAGAGAGAGATCAGTTAGTAGCTCAATTAGAGAAGTCTCAGGACATGCTTGTTAATTTCCAAAGAGAGCTTAATGCGTCTGAAACCGAACTTCAAAAGCAACGTCAAGAAGTACGTAAGCTGCAAGAAGAGCAGCGTAAAGTGGTCCAAGATTCCGAACGTGGAGCTAAATCGATAATAGAAAATCGCGACAAGGAGATACAGAAACTTCAACAACAAGTGCAGGCAGTAACTAAAGAAAAGGATAGTCTAAGGCAAAGAGCAGAAAACGCTGAGAGGAATGCCCAAAAGGCAGGAGAAATTGAAAAATGGAAATCTGCAGTAGAATCAGAGAAGACTAAAGCTATTGCAGCAGAAAAAGCATACGCTGAGTGTCAGCAACGCTTACAATCTTTAGAGAAACAATTCCAGGCACAACAGCAACAATTGCAGCAACTTCAAGCACGAGGACCCTCTGACGTACGTGAGGTTCAGAAACAACTGGAGGCAGCTCAAGCTGAAGCACGATCTGTCGCGGTCGAGAGGGAACGATGCCAGGCGCAGCTCGAGATGCTCGTTCAGGAATTGGAAAAGAGCCAGGTCAGTTGGAGGATCGCCCGAGCACGAGCGGTTATAGGGACGGCAATGCGTGGTTGAATTGAGTTTGGAAATAAACTACGGATTTTCTAAAACATTACACTTAGCAGTCAAATTCATTCTAAGATAAATTTATTACAAATAACAATTTTAAAATTACGTGAAATTAAAAACAGTCCAAGCATTATTACCAAACTTGATTGAATCGTAGGTAAATCTCGTACGATGTTTGCTTAAATCATTGCACCGGTGTTATGAAGTAGATGTTTTACTTTCGATGTCATACGTTTAGTTATGAGGTTATCATCGCGAATTGTCATGTACATTATCGTTGTATAGTAGCATGCCTCCCACGGCCCGCAGGGCATCCTCCAACCCCTCATTACAATCATTCGTATTTATTTTATTAGTTTCATCATCAACGAATTCATGTAATGAAGGATATCAGATTCATGTTATGAACAATACCATACTCGTCTATTTGCACCAGGCATTGAGCAACACTTGCACTCGACCAAGACACGACCCTTCAATGAATGTTGTGTTTAAATGATTGTTCGGTGCAAAAATGTAAAGAGCTTTTATGTTGAATACGATATTAATTTCTCTTGTCTCTTTCAGCAATTTGCTCTTTGAATGTGTAATTTGCAATTTTGATATCTCGATTGTAAAGAAGTTGTTTTGTGATTCAATTTGCTGCTACGTGCGTTTATATTTTGCCATGTTTCGTGTAAAAATTTCGCTTTTGTAATGTTGGGCTTACAAACTCTTGGTCACAGGAATGTCATTACAATTTTAATAGCTTAGACATTCTTATTGATGCTACCTTAATATTTCTTGTATTTGAGAGACTTGTTTCAGTAAGTCAATACCCCGATTTTAACATATTTTTTTAATAACAGCTCGATCTACAAGAAGCGAACAAGAAACTACAAGCAGTTGGCAATCAGAACGCCAGAGCTGGGGAAGAAACAGCGCACGCTAGGAAGCAGCTGCAAGAAGAATTTAAGAAGTTAGAAGACGCGAGAAAACAATTTGAAGAGAATAGGAGGGCCGTAGAAAATAAGAGGAAAGACGTGGAGGAGAAGGAGAAATCGCTTATGGAGTTAGACCGACAGTTGAAGAAGAGAAAAGAACAAATGGACCAAATGGAAGCATCTTTGAGGAAAGTAAGTATAAGTGACTTTTTTAATTGTATTTGATTACAAATACATATTACTTTGACCTTGATCTTATGTGCATCAAAGCCTACTGACCCTAACCACTCTGATTGCGCCTGAAGAAGGTTCACTTCAGTTTCAGTTTCGAATAAATAAAATCATAAATTTTAGGCTGGCGGATCAGCTGCGGCGGTAACGGACCTGAACCGTAAGCTTGGTGATACACAGAAAGAAGCTGATCAATTGAAGCAACAACTTCAAAAGAGCGACGAAGAATCTAAACGGCTGACTGCAGAAACGGAAAGATTGTTACAACTAGTACAAATGTCACAGGAAGAACAGGCACAGAAAGAGAAACAAATAATGGAAATGCAACAGTAAGATATGATATTTATACAATTTCTCAATATTACGACTGTTTGATATCACATCTCAAAAATGAATTTAGTCCTTCAATAAATTTAAACGATTTTATTTTACTTCAGGTCTATAAGGAATCTTCAAGCCAAACTTAAAAGTCAGCAGCAAGCACAAGCACAAAGAGAAGAGGTATTAAAAACATCAATTATTTTACGTATTCTTTTGTAGTTGAATGTTTTCTACTGAGTTAATTAGCATTAACACTTGACTAACAATTGTTTCGTTTTTTTTCATGCAACCAGGCCGGACCCGCTGGCTTCCTCAAAAGCTTTTTCTAAGTTAATTCTTCTCACCAAGACTGTCGATAATTTGTTTTGTCTTTTTGTTTAACCTTTTCTTTAACTGTCGTGCTTAACTTGTCGCAAGCGACAACTCCTAACTCCACGTCTTTCTTTAATACAACTGTCTCACATAAGCTTTACAATTGCATTCGTATTAAGTAATGTTGTCAAGTTTGTATTGAATATTATAATAAAGTGTTCAGATAATAATAACGTCACTTCTTGTTAATAACAGGTAAAAACCATGTATACAGGTTTTTACGATTCAGTTCATTGTAACCAGCACACAACTAAGGTAATAATTAATAGTTTAGCTATAATTTCTAAGTGATGTTTAAAAAAATGATAATCGTGTTTTGCGGGAATATTATTTTTTAAGTATTAATAAAAGAATGTAAAACTGTTAAGTAATCATGTATGTAGGTAGACAGTAAGTTGTCCACTAGTCGATGTTATCCAGCTTTCAATCTTGTTATGCAAAATATCAATTGACTATAAATAAATTAAATCGATGTTGACTTTTCTCGAATTATTTTTGAGTTTATATTGTTGAAAATTTTGTTATTAAAGTAAAGACGTTTCGTTTTTTATTCATTTCTTTTTATTTTCTTTCATCTTTCACCCTCTAAAGGAAATAACGCGATCAAGAAAGAGTGAAATAGCAGCAATTAACGACTTGGCCAATACACTAAAAGAGCGGGACAAACTTAAAACTAAATTGGAATTGAATAGAATGAAAGTTATAGACCTAGAAATAGAACTCAACGAATCGTCGCTTATACTTTCTGAAATTCTCAAAATATCAGATGGTCAAGATTTAAATACGATCAAAAAGAGCAAAAGTTTCTTTGAACTACAAAAAAGCGGTAAGGTAGTGGATAGATTAGACAAGTGCAGATTTAGCAAGAGCTACAATGACATAAATAACTTAAACGAAGATAGGAATATTCAGGCTAATCTTAACAAACTCACTCGGAAGGTTTGCAATCTCACGAAGGAAATCGAAATCAAAAATTCCAAAATCATCGAACAACAGAGATGTATTTCTATTTTAGAGGACGCTTTGAGGGACAACAATAACATAGCTGAGTTTGAACAACTCCTCGCTGTAATTAGAAGTAAAGACGAAAGGATTAATGATTTGGAAAGAATAATAAACAACAAATCAGGGGCAATCTCAAAAATATTTAAAGATAAAAGAATACTAGAATTGGAAGATGCATTAAAAGAATCGTTTTTAATAGCAGCAGAAAGAGAAAAGATATTTTATGAGGAAGAACAACAGAGAATCGAAGCTTTACAAAAGGTAATTGTTGTAATTATAACTTCTATAAAATTCTAAAAGTGACTGATACTTTTCAAATTGTTTATACAATTGATATATTCAAAAGGGTTTCATTTATTTCAGATGAAGAAGATGGAACAGCGCCTGTTGTCTTTGCAAAATGCATCGATTATGAACTGCGAGACGTGCTCAACAACATTGAAGCGTCTAAAATATGTCGAAGAGTCACTGAATGCTTGTGAAACATCCCGAGAAGCAATTCTGAAACATCTGTCCTTTTCCATGTAAGTTATATAGCTATTGAGGAATATTCTAAGTAAATGTCAAATTTTTAACAAACCGATCGCGAAAAAGATATTATGAATTATATTGTATAATGTATAGTATACTTGTGTGCTAACTATACTTATGCAAAAATAACATTGTGTGAATTTAGGCGTGGTGGCCGCAATGCAATATCTTTCGACGAACCGAGGTGTAATGTTCGGTCAATCCAAAGTCCGCGTGATTGTTTACTGCTGTCACTATATACCGACGTACTTAGATAAGACGACGAGAATTATGACACTAATTACCACCACAATATTATATCGTTCAAATATAGAAACCAACTGAAGTAATACCCTGATCATCCTAACATTTATATACGAATTGTGTACTTTCAGTCAAGACCTGTTGGAAAAAGCAATAAGTGAGAAAGATTCGCAGATCGCAGAACTAGAAGTTAAAGGAGTGTTGACTGAGTTAGAGACTGCGTCGTGTGATAATCTTAAGAAGGAAAAGGACAAATTGCTTGAGAGGTTAAAAATGGAGGTAACTATTGTGTGATCTATAATATGTGGTGAAAAATATAAAAGCAAATATTTTTATTTGAATTCAAAACCATAAGACACAAAGCATTAAAGATTTCTCTTTGATCGATCACATTTTTTTACAGAATGAAATAATTATAAAATTTGAGAAAATTCTGAACGAATGTTCACCGCAGGAAGACGAACCTTTAACGTTGGCTGATGAACTTTTACCAGCTGAAGGAAACGACGACATAGTTTGGGTATCTTAACCACGGCCTATTGAGAATGAGGGTGATTTTTTCGATTTCCAGCCATAACATTGGTAATGGCTTTGGTTTTATATCCTCTACTGACTATATCCCACAATCTTTTTAATAAGTGATTAATAACCTCAAAAAAATACGTGTTTAAAAAAAGCTAAAGTTTTTTGATGTACTTAGAGTTTTTTTTTGCTACGAACTTAACAATGATTTCAGTAATGTTTGACACTTTATTGTAATAATATCAGCTGTTATTTGTTTTCAAATCATTCATTACGTAAATATTTCATACACCATCCACAACATAATCCTACTTCATATTTTTTACTATAGTATATAATAAATATTTACGCGCGGCTATATTTTAACAACTCCACTATCACTTTCAACGAATAGACTTTTTGTACGATCTACATTCTCATGTCTGTTGTGATAATGGTCATATTCCTATATTCCCGGTTTCAGGAGGAGGACATCCCAGCGACTGTGTTGTGACTGTCAGCTAAGTTTGTTGTTACTGTTGTGCTAGTTACCATTGCACTTGCTCTCATCCGCTACCCTACCGCCATCGCTTTTCACTCAACGCTTACCGCGACATCATCTCGTGATGCAGGTTCGACATCGTGTAATATAATGTTAAAGCAATAATTCTGTTAGACTATTTTTACGATAGAACTCCTAGTTTCGAAATCTCCATTTACAAATAGAATCGTCTTAGTCTAGCGACATTTCGAATAGTCTCGAATCTGTTGTTATGTAGTTTTTTTAGATTCTACACTTTTTCATAGTGTTTGTGCAAAGCTAGCAGACTATGTAGTTGGTAATATAATTTTAACTGATTCACATATCACGCCTCCGAAAAGCGGACAGTTGGCATATCAGTGTTTGAACGTGGCTTAATTTAGGTTAACGATGATTTAGGCATTTTGAAGGACGATTTCTAGTTCGAGCCACGGCATTCAGTAGACCTTTGTACAGTCTTAACCTAACAAACGAATCTTGACGTGAAAATTCTAGTTCATCAATTTGACTTAACCCCACAAATAAAAAAAACTCAATATTTCTAAAATTTTGTCTTTATCGAGTGTTATAGAGAATATTGTTAAAAAAATTTAGTTACGACCAGAGCAATTTTTATTTATATTTAAATATTATATAAAATTTTACTTGTGCGTTATATTTATTCAATAATAAATTTTAACTTACGAACCAAATAAGATATTAACCTATAAAATATTAACTCGTTTAGTGAATAACCTAAACTGATTTACAATATATTTATCTACATAATACGAGATTAACTATTTACTAACTCCTAATGCAATAAGCGACGCGGAGTGGACATGGGAAACTATAAAAATATCATCAAAATATGGGAAAGTCTAGAGGCAGTAAATGAAAAAATCGATCCTTGTATTATGTAACGTAATTTGAACACAATGTAACACCTATAAAAAAAAGAACATATATACGGTCGAATTAAGAAACCTCCTTTTTTGGAAGTCAATTAAAAAGGATTCCCACTTCTGATAAAGAAACAACTGCAAAAATTATATTTTCAAATAGAATCACATAGAATTTAAGATCAAAATTAGAAATATAAAAAAAAATATTGTTTCAAATTTAAATTTTGTGATTCTAATTTTAAACAGTAGTTTCTCATGTCGACAGCGCGTTGCTGGCCGTTTCGCATTGGCCGCTTGATCGTCGACGGTGCACTGCCTTGTACTGAGATACTTTATGTGCGATGCAAACTTTTGAAAAATGTTATTTAACTCGATGGCAGCTAACCTAATTATATTTTATAATAGCGGGTATTTTTAAAGTATTTATAATGGGTTTGTGATCCGAAATCCGAGCTGTGGACTGTTCCCGACCCCGGTTACTGTTGAGCCCTATAGTTATGTGTTGTCATATTTTATTACGGTTTGAGCGAGCTTCGTCACTTCACAAGTCGGATTTCTCCCGTAGGTTTTTGCTGAGCAACCGCAGTTTAGACCATAGTCACTTTCAACTTACTCCCTCCTCATTTTATATACGATCGTTGAGCTCCCGCGCGAATTTTTAATCCTAAGCGTCCTATAAAGTCATATTTTTTTAAATAGGCTTAAAGTGGCTATAGTCTTTTAGTCGTTAAGCCGTCAATTTAACTCTCTGCTGTTTTATCATACGAACGTCGGTCGATGGCTTTTGTATAGCGAATCGCTGATAGTACGGTAGGTGAGACATAGCTGCGTTCTGTTGAATTTTGAATTTGAACTTCGAACTTCGAATTCTATTTATTCTTCAACATGGCGGCGAATTTTGTATCGAGTACGATGTAACTTGTAAGTAGCGTTAAATGTATGGTCACAATAATACGGATTATATTAGTTACTTGTTATATTATACGGTCACATCGTGAGTTGCCGATCACCTGTTGTATTGACAGACTATGCCGAGATATGATATGATACATGTTCTTTGAAAATATAATATCTTCATATAATACAACCTGTGTCTACTTATTTCTTCCCATCGAGCATATAACCAATCAGTTTATTACTTGAAAAATTAACCGCCAACCAACTGACGCTCACACTAAAACAGTACGCACCAATAAGAGACCAATCAGATCATTTCTACCAATCAGAACGCAGTGGCTTTGGGCGGATTTTTTTTCGAACAAAACTAATAACATTTCTGCTGTTTTGGTTATATGCTTAATGTTTCTCCCCATGTATATTTTTTCACCGTCGAATCTTGGTGGGTAGCAATCAGGAAAGAAGAGAGAATTAAAGAGAGTGTAATAAAACAAAGTGGTAATGGTTTGGGCCAGAACCTTTGTACCCAGGCCTCGAGGCCTGAGGTTTATCTTAATCAAAGTCAGAGTAACTCTTCCTAAAAGAGAAACTTTATACAAGCTATAGTATATAAACGCCCTATAGTTTTATCAGTATGATTTGCTACACTCTCTAAATATTCAGGGATAGGAGAGACTTAGCCTATCCACAAGTACGAGGCACTTTTGATGTGCTAGAAATTGGATTTAAATTATTCTAGAATTTCTCGATGATGAAATGTATGGTTTCCCGAATAAAAAGCATCCGATCCGATTTCCCTGGAAATAAGGCCATAACAAAATACAGAAAAATCAGACAGAGACAACGACAGACAGGCAGAAACACTTTCGCATTTAAAATATTATTAATGATAATAAATTAAAATTATATACATTATAATGTAAGTAATGGTAAGAATTAAGTCTAAATTGCGTCATTAATTTTTTAGAGTAAGCGCATAAAATATTACAACGACATCTACTGAAGAGAAAGGAAACTTTATGAAAACAGGACGAAACTTTCACTATAAAAACCAGAGCTACTCGATACTAGATGGCAGTAATCTCGTAATCTGATTAATTTTATAAAATTTTAGGTTGTCTAGAATAGACTACATGTTACCTGAAGTTGTTTTTTTTTATTTTAATAATTTAAAACATTTACAAAATGTAACATTTTTAAGATTAAGTTAATAATATTATATGCGGGGGTATATGTATTACATTCATCAAGTATTGATACTATATTTTTTGTAAAGTTGTAAAGGTATGAGTTTTCAACCTTCTATCCTAAAATAGGACCTAAAATTAAAAATGTTACTATTTTACGAAGATTGTTGTTTAGTAAATAACAGCGTCTACAGAAAACCTGAAATGTAAAGTTTATATAATAAGCGCCGTCAAATTCTAAAAATGTTTGTTTTGTCTGAGTTTTAACGACATTGACGGCTATAAACTTAAATACTTGCTATATGATTGTCCCATACAAATAGTATAATAATATAAGGTTTATAAAAATAAAAGAATCAGTAAACTTTTATAGGTTTTCAAAAAATAGAGTTTCATAAAGTATAAGATTTACATAAATATCTTACCGAATGTCAAAGTTTACCAGTCAGGTATCAACGTAGACAGAGAAGCCGGATACTTATTCAAAGGGTATCAGAGTGTCGAGTGCGGGCTTTTTTTTTGACATTCGACAGTGAACGCGTTTCGCGTTTACTAGGATTTTTATATGAGATTTGTACATGTGGCCGTGAGCATCGCTAGATGGCGCTGTACAAATCCCATATAAGTATTAATTTTTAGTTTCGCACGTGACCGCTAGAGGTGCTGCTCTAGCGGTTACTTGGGAAACTAAAATTGCCTTACTAAAAATTTACGTACTCGCTATTGAATATCTATAAATACTATTGCTTCAAACTCATGGTAAAGCTACTGATCTATGAAAGCACACGCTAACAGATTAATATTAACAATTACATTGGTTATGGAAGAGAGAGTAGAGAGAAGAACCGCTGTAAGCGGTAAGGCCACCCATTTGCTTTATTCCTAGTCAAGTTTTTTTTCTCTCATAAATGTTTTTGTTTTTTATAAGCAAATAAAATATTTATAAATAAATAAATTTATAAACCCCTCTGGGTTGTGTTACAATGCGAGTTACCTTGTTACCCCATAACTTTTGTCGAATTTACCAAATTCTGACGGCGGCATTCGGTCGAGTCCGAAGATTTTAAACGCCGCGCGCCGTTTCGAAAGCTCTAGTTTGTACGACACTCAAGTTGTCAGTCAAGACAAGGATTTTTGAACTAAACTACAAATAGTTGTTTAGATAGTAACGTGAATGTTAGCTGTAGCTAGGACGGGCCGACCGGCGACCGGAAGAATAATAACTCTGCCGCACAGAAATCGACGTGATGTAGCTTCTCGTCAAGTGAGTAAGCTCACTGCAAAGGTAGTACCATAGACCAATTATTTTCCCTATGGTAGTACTGCAGAGGCACTCCGTAGCATTTTAAATATTTTTTTTAATATTATATATTTTTTAATTAACTAAAATAACTAAAATTTTTTAACCTACAAAAATAGAAGCACAATTACTTGTTTTTTATATTAAACCTTAATTCTTTATCATACACACATACATGTACACAAAATTACATACAAAAACACATATACACACAGTACACACGCAACACACACACATCACACTGGTTTTGAGTTTTATATGTAAAAACAATTTGTGTATAGTTTGTAACTAGTTTATTTCTCCATTGTTTAATTTGTTTGTGAAGGGGGGGCCTGGGGTACCATCATACAGGCCTTGGCTTAGTTTGGGCTCCAAGTGTCCCACAAATTGCTGATGTAATTTTTGGGAGAAATAAACATATTATTACTATCACGGTAATGTAAATGCTAATTAATAATAATTTATTAATTAACATTTACATTACCGTGATGTAAGTTAAGCTTAATACTCTAGAAAATTTAATTGCTTATAAAAATACCTAATACCTAATCATACCGTTTTTATGTAAAAATAAGTTACAGGATTGTGTTTATTATACGCGGATGCGGGATCCCTTAGTGTGGGATTGAAATCCCTAGTCTGCAAAGACAAATCGCAAAAAAGTGTTTGTCTGTATGTCTGTAACCTCAACACACTAACAAGGCAAACGATCCTCGTTCTAAAAATAGCATGGCCTTAATTTTTGATTAAATTATCCTGTTAAGTTCAATAAAACACCATTGTCCATGAATCATCCGTATCAGTTTACTAGCTTTAACTCAATGTTTTTAAACGGGCTTCGGCCCATGACGCAGTACCCCTGATGTTGCGAGTGTCTATGGGCGGCGGTAATTGCTTTCCATCAGGTAATCCGTTTGCTCGTTTGCCACCTTATTTTTATAAAAAAAACACATTCCTACTTCATTTTCTGTGTCGCCAGGGTCGGTCGATAGCGGTATCCTAAAACCCTTTGATATGATCCCAAGGAGCTCCTCGAGGGTGTAGGCTGATGCTGTCTGTGTCGGGACCCGCATGGGAGCACAGAAGTACTAGGAACTAGAAAGTCTTACGAATCCAGTACAGTTATGACAATAAGGCTTATGCGTGTAAAACAAAATTTATTGAATACAAATTATTATGATAGTGGGCCTAAAGATATACAGAATCACAAAAAATCTCTGAATTCTGTTGAGAAATAAGTAAGA
>JAOTAV010000018.1:159111-170975 GCA_026546445.1 Cyclargus thomasi | reverse complement strand
TAGTAACCGCACTGTTATATTTATCACGAATATGCATTTAGTCCTTTTTAAATTGAGATCGCAGGCTAACCAATTCAAGTCACCGTGTATCCCACAGGTCAGCATACCCGCTTCAGAAGGACGAGTGGTACGTAGTCTCAGTGTCTCGAGCGGGGCGGCGCGCAACCCTGCGTGTGCGCTCGCTCGGCGCGCACGCGAATACTAGCGCACGAGTGACGTCAGCAGCTATGACGTCATCGGCGACCGCGAGATCTGTGACGTCACGAGGCTCTGCTAGATATCTAACGTTACGACAGCCGATGTTGCTGGGTGGTGCTCCGCAGCCGCTACCCCAGAGATTGGCGCTTACTACGTCGTTTAGTGGATGTGTTGGAAAGGTAAGCACTTCTTTTTTTTTACCTAGCTTCAGTATTGCCCGCGTTGAAAGCAAGTACGAGCACTCGTGTGACGTCATCAGTGAGTGCGAGATTTATGACGTCACATGGTTTGGCAAGATAACATGATAATTATACTGTTGGTTGGTTGTTGCCACTCTCTCCTTGCACGGTTAGTTCCTGAACCGGCGGTAGGTCGACATTTAGACATTCTAAAAACATTTGTTTCAAAATTACTCAGAAATAAATGAATTTTATTATATTTACTGCTCCAGAAATTGGCCCTTTCGATGTCGATCAGTGGTTGCATTGGAGAGAAATTTTTTAAACACCATATAGACTAACTTTGCAGCCGAGAACGTATTTCAAGAGAATTCAAGTTAGTAAATATTGTTGACATTAAAAAGATTCCACCTCTACATTTCAGTTGGTTATAAACGATGAAGAGCTGTCTGTGGTGTCCGCTGCGCTGGGCGGCGTTAACGTCGACAACTGCGAAGAGAAAAATAATGAAAGTTGCACGTAAGTCACATTTATATATATATATTTTTTTTTATTATTAATTACTGGTGCGTGCACTACTTCGTTGCGCATAATGTGTATATCACGCAAAAACCGTACATTTTCCCGGGATAAAAAGTTGATAATATGTAGCCCAGTTCTAATAGCTATTAAACAAAAAAGATTTATACAAATCCATTCAGTAGTTCCTGTGATTAGCGCGTACAGACAAATAGAAAACTTTTTTGTCAATACATATCGTATTGTATTACTGTTACTTAGCACCACATTAATTATTTTGTAAAAATATGAAATGTACAGACACTCCAATTTTAATGTTTTATTATATGTATAGATTATATAATAGTGGACCCAACAGGCGTCGTACCCCACTAATTTTTCATCAAAAAATTTAATCACAATCGGTCCGTTTTGGAAAATGTACGGTTCCTGTGATATACAAATTTTCGAGCAACGAAGTTCCGGGCATTAACTTCGAAATCAACAACAAAACAAAATCTCTCTTAAGACAAATGTGTCGTTACAGATTTACATTTTCCTTATGTCTGGTTTACACGAATTAAGTTGATAAGTAGTTAACTAAATTTCAACTTAATTTTAAGTGTCTTAACTTGCCACTTGATACTAAATTTTGTGTTTACATGTGGTTAATAACTTAAAGTTAAGTTAAAATTTACTTTACTACTTAATACGTGTAAAACAAACATTACTAATTGCAAGATGTATCTTTGTAAGTACCAAAAGCATTGGTATACAAGATAAATATCTAATAACAGAGAACCAGACTACAGGAACAATTGCAATTTAAACATCAAGTTAATGTATATTCCTAGAATGGCTATTTAAATAACTTCATTTTTATACCTGCTCGACTTAAATGGGCGAAAAAAATTTTTGGAACCTCATTATTTCGACTTTAAAATCCGCCATTTTTATTTTTTTTTATTGCACCCAGTGTCACTTGCGCTCTCAATACTAATCTAACGATACCTCATACGTTAAAATCATACGTTTAGGCTGCAGAGCGTGCCCATACATACTCTCCAAAAACATAACCCTCCTTCTGGCGCAGTCGAGTAATAAACAATACACAATATGTAAGCTGAGACTTGTTAAATTTAAAAAATTTCATATTCATGTATAAATTTCCTATACATTAGATCGAGAAAAATAAATAAGTAAACATTTTCTTTATTTACAGAAACGAACTCTGCAAGGAAACTTTGCAAAACACACCCGTCTACCCCAATAACTTCACCGAAAACGACGCGCATCATTCCATCGTTCCCAAGAAAGGATTCAAACTGAAATACCATAAGAACAAGTCGAAAAAACATCCGCGAATCGTCATAGAGAAGTATAAGAAGAAGAAATACATCGCGACAAAGAAATATCTTTACATGCAGAACGCTGTTGAGAATAAGAGTGACATTACTGAGACACCGTACGACGGTCAGACGTACATGCAGGTGAAGTATCTGGACGCGAATGATGTCAACTGGGGGGACACCAGCTCGTATCCCAGTTTCAGTGGCACAGACAGCTTCATACATATAGACGATGAAGACACCATGGCACGGTGAGTAAACATTTTAATTTAAAATTTCATGTTTATCAAATTCTCTTTTTTAATGTTCTAAAACTGTCGTTGGTTTGTTTCTTCTGAGTTTATCTAGATTTTATTGAGAGTCAAAACTTCGTAATTAATTACACAACGAGATTTATTTATATCTAATTAAATAATTCAATAACGAAAACACCATCCCGCCTCTGCGCGCTGCCACATTTTTTTTATATTGATCTGTATTTTAACTACCGATTTTATTTCAATTAGCGTTTCATTTAAAAGTGTCGTAGCCACGAAGGGGAGGTCTTCCAACCGAGCGAGGTGGTGTGCTTGTTCAGGCCAAACTCCCGTGATTGATTGATGATGATTTAACCATACCGATGCACTTAGAAAAGTTCGATAGCGCGATGCAGAAACACTTTTCTTCGTATTGCAGTCTCCGCAGTGGCAGCGTCGACGTGAACGTGCGTTTCCGCGCGCGCGCGCCGGATGGGCTGCTGCTGTGGAGCGGCCGCGCGCACGCTGACTTCCTCTCGCTAGCCATCGAGCGGTCCGTACTTGTGTTCAGGTGAGGTTTCATTTACTTGTGTTCAGGTGAGGTTTCATTTACTTGTGTTCAGGTGAGGTTTCATTTACTTGTGTTAAGGTGAGGTTTCATTTTATCAGCAAGCTCTTGGACGCGGCTTCGCTCACATGGAATTTGATAATCGCGCAAAAAATTCTTGTAAACCTGCTTTAAGAAAATGATTTGTTTTCAAGACCAAAAGCATCTTTTTAACTAAGTGTATGCCACAAAATCAAGTCGATTGGTTGCTTTGTTAGGGCGTGAAGAAAGGACAAAAAATAATAATCAAACTAATACACTTTCACGTTAACATATATCAGTAAGGATTTCAAAACTCATATTTTGAAAGGCTATATTTTTCACAGGTACGACCTGGGCAGTGGCGAAGTGGTGATCATCGCTAACCACACCAAAGTTGACGACGGTCTGTGGCACAGAGCGCGGGCCACGAGGTGAGTTCTCCTAAAAAGGAGACTATATAATGTTTGCTCATGCATATTTTCAGCTTCTTTAAGAAAGTTTTTCTTCAAAGGAAAAATATTCATATTGCATACCAAGGAATAAATAAACGTTCCGCCCGTTAAGCGTTACAAAACTTTGAAAGCATCTAAATTTTAATCAGCCCTTAGAATATATTTTCTGTCTCCTATATTTTTAAATATATTTTAATGCCAAAATGATTTTATATATTTACATAATTATCATAAAACAAATAGTTATCATATTATAAATATGTAATTGAAAAGAAACGTTGATATTTCCAGAAACAGACAAGCTGGAGTCCTCGAGGTGGACGGGCTGGGTTCCGTGGGCAAAATATCGCCTGGGAAACTTAAACAGCTTAACACAGACAATGGCCTTTATATAGGTAAAGTATTATTCTAGCCGTATAGATCTTCGGCACAAATGGGCTGGTACGACTGAAGACACACCACGGCCTCACATAATTTGTCATAAGTAAAAGAGTTTTCCACATTTACAACTCTTCTGATGTTGCAAGTGCCTTTGAGCGGTGGACACTGCTTTCCATCAGGCGCGATTCAAACGAGCAAATGAAAAAACGGAGAGATGAACTCTCCGTTTTTTCATTTGCTCGTTTGTCCCTAACAACACTAAAATAATAGCAAACGAATAATACATTGCCTATAAAATGCGAATAGCAAAATTTCAAATCTCAATAGCGAAAAGTTGTTTTTTTTTCGTAAAAGTTTAATTTTCAAAAGTAGAGATACAATTTTAAACTAGATTACCAGGTCTTTACACTTCCCTGATTATAGGCTTTACCAGGGCCTACATTTGAAGAAAAATTTGAAATTAGTAAAATCCTACCCGTTTTCGAGTTAAGACTCTTAACTTAGACTTGGAAAAACCTTTTTCTCATATGGAATACAGACACGGTTTACTTTTTTTCAGGTGGTCTACCATCAATAGAGATCAACACGAACGGCAAATACACGAGCGGGTTGATCGGATGTGTGTCCCAGATATCGCTGAGCGGCGACTTCGATATACCGCTCTCGCTCGCCAAGTTACCACACACTATCACTAATAACGTCGGCCGGTGCGGTTAGCTGACGCCCTACACGAGGCGCCTCTGATAACTCTACATCCGCCCACAACACGACTCTGATAAGCTAGGGCACTCAGGACTGATAGAGTGCTTAAGGCGAGGCCGCACTTGTGTGACAAGCGATGATGCGACACTTTCATAAGCTTGAAAACAAACTAGCGGACACGGTTTACAGCCCCTACAAAAACGTCCGCGACTTATGTCTAATAATTTGCACACCTCAATATACGGTTATTAGCTAGAGGCCAGGCTGTCAGACGCGTCCGTAAGTCGCGACCGATAGTTTGTTTTCAGCGATACAACCAACGTTTGTAAACAACGTCAGCTTCATATTAAAAAACGTCAGTTTTTCGGAACGTGAAGTGTGGTATCGTAATGTTGCGCAGTGCATCTTCACCTTTTAAAAAATAGCATTTCGAAAGTAAAGTTGCAAATCAAAAAATGTTTTGCAGTTTAATCAAATCATGAAATGCAAGTTATCAAAGTACCAAGAATATTTAACAAATTGGTAGCTGGTAACCCCTGAAACCCTTTAAAGGCGAGACCGCGCTAAACGACACAGCACTACGCGATATTTCATTGAACATTTTACAAACGTCAAACGTAATTTTCACGTTTGTAAAAAGTGGAATGGAACGTACATACGATGCAGCGCAGCGTCGCTTTCGTGTCGCGTGGTGCGGTGCCTTAATACCTTCAGATATCAAGCTTAGATATAACATAACCTAACCCCAAAGCTGATGAGCAAGTTATTATTATGCATATTTTATTTCAAATCTCAAGTACCAGGTAAATTAACAGGGAACATGCGATACACATCGATTTTCTTAAACCAAGATATTATTGTAATATGTAAAATGTTCATGTTATGTTGCCTTCCTATTTCAAAAACATTATTTGGTATATTATAAAAATTCTAAACGAACGGCTTAAATTTTTGTTTTCTTAATCTTAATTTAGCACCTGCCTTCTTTTATAATAAGATAACTCCACGCTGACATATCAATAATAATAAAATGGAGGCAATAATACAATATATCAGGATACAGTTTTCTACCTTTACGTGAGTCCTCTTAGTCAATTTAATGTAAGTAATTAAATTAATTGTAATCCTAAAGTTTTTAATTTAATCATGAAATAATATTTATTTCTTGAACTACAATTTACTGCACTAAGGAAAACTTTGCTTGTCGAATGATGCATTATTTGGCTAACATCTTTACTTTGATCGATTTTAAAAAAAGAATTCCACCAACAAAGCGGTAAATTCTAGTTCAATTAAAAAAGAAATGTCATTAATTCGTTTGTTTTTTATTTTTTAATTTAATTTAAATAATCTATGAAACTTTTCGAAGTGCTTTACTATATAGTAATTATAACTATTTGTAATTAACTTTAGTGGTACGTTCGCACGCATTTTAGTTAGTCTTATGTTCTAGTCACAATTGAAGAGTGTAAGTATAGTTAAGTATAGCGTTTGTATATGGATTTTCATATGGACGTTAGTGGTAGAGATAGATGATAGCTTCATCACGCGCAATTCTGTTCGCGTCCACCTGATGGTGTGTCGCAGGGGGTAACTCAAAATGTCGCAATTTCAAAAAAAGAGGTAAACGTACATAACCCAAAAATTGCCGTTTTTCATAGTAATAATCAATATAAATCGGCTACCTTTTAAAGACCTTAAAATGTAGTTGGGTGTTCTGCAATATACGAAATAATGTGGAACACCCTACTATATTTATATATGTTGTTTTTTTTAATATGCTAGCCTAGCCGGAGTAATTAGTAAGTGATAAAATATGTCCGTGGTTAGTGGTTAAATATTCCTCAAACTTAAACATATATTCAATCAACAAAACAACTCACAGAAATAACACCTAGAAAATAACATCATTCGTATCGTAAATATTAAAATTATGATTTATTACCTTGCGACACACACCGACATTTAGACATTTTAAATAGATCGATATATCTAGTAGAGCTAAACTGCGCTTTGTATGTATTTCACGAATAGTTTATACCGACATTCATACACATTTGGTTACAGTTGAATATTGGTAATCTCACTTAAGTAACCCGTGAATTAAAATTATGAGATTGACTTATCCAAGTGGTATATAGTGTGTTAAAAAAAAATTAATGCAATTGCATATAATGTTTAAGTTTTTACAATTGCATTTAAAATCGGTACTTAAATAAAACGTACACTATAGCAGTACTTGGTTTCAATCTCATTATTGTAACTAGCGCGTCACTTGTGCGAGGATTATTATTGTTAAGATGTATGTTAATTTTCTTAATAGATCACTGTAACCATTTGCGAAATTGTAAATTTGTGACGCTGTAACATCTGTCAGTGTGTGCATGACCAATATACAATAATTTGTAAGCCTAAAATTCAATGTTTATTGACAATTTAAAAATTTGTACCGTTTTAATAATTATACTAAAACCTAGACTTAGTACTGGTGAGACGAAATACTAATAGTATTGATTTTGATTCTAAAACGTCATTGAAATAAAACAGTGTACAAACTAAAACGTGTCTTCACTATCCAAGTTCTATAAACCAAAATATAACAATTAAACGTTGTACGTTGTGTGCATTTCTAAGTGATTAACTTGAATCTCACGTTTTACGCGTATTAAAACAATAAGATTCACAAATATTACTCTCGTGAGATTCACGTTTTCGTCTCGCCAGCTCTGTACAGGTAAACCCCGCCTGCCCCTCGGGTTTTCTCATCATTTCTGTCAATTATCTATCCCACAGGGTTCGTGAGATTGTTTACATAGATATATATCTGTTACGGTCTCCTTTGTGTGTTAATTTATGATATTTATAATAAGTTTTATATAATGAACCCCTTGTAAAAATAACGACAGATGGACGCGAAAAATCTTAACGTTTTATTTTTTTATTTAACATTTATTGCTTACAAGAAACTTAATACAAAGTGTTTTACATAGAAAAACGAGATAAAGGAACGGTTTATTTATAGCGTTCAACATTCTATTTGTTCAACTTTTTTTTCTTCGAATTTGCCAATGATGAAACAATTAACTAAATAAATTTCGATGTGATTTTCATTGCATTAGAATATTATTCTTTCACGATATCATCCGCTTGACCCGAAAATTTTTATTTATTTAAAACTTTTTTCACATTACAAAGGTGGGCTTAATGCCTTTTGGCATTTTCTTCCAGCCAAACCTTAGGGTGATGCAGAGATATGGTAAGGTAGATGCACTAACAGAACAATTATAATTAAATGAAAATGAAAAGACCGTCCATTCGTCGTTATTTTGCACTAAATTATTGCATTTATTTAATACCTATTCCATACTGCTATTGTTTCTGTAGATGTAAAGAGCCGGTTGTGTGGTGTGTCGCTTCTACTCGACCCACTTGTCTATAGTCCGCTATCGGCAGTTTAACTGGAGTTTGTATCATTAACTATTTTTGACTGACGTCTAGATGTTGCCAACTACCGTTCTAATAATAATAATAATATAAGCTCATAAAACCTTCCGAATTTGAACCGAACATAAGAAATTTCGTAACTCGAAAGATCATTTTCGGTATGTATTTTCCTGAGAGAAAGCAATTTACTAAATATTTGTCATTGTTGGTTATAGCATGAAAGTAAATAATGACAACGATGACATAGCACCAATTTAACACTTACGTCGTTTGTCCACCAACACCGTCAACCGAGACCGAGATTATTTCGGCCCGATAAAATGCAGCTTTACGATCTACGCTATAGGTTTCATTTTTTATTGACATGGTTCTATCGTCAATGTCGTCGTCGACATTAATGTCTTAGTTTATATAAACACATAAAATGTAGTTAAAATTTAGTTACCTACTTATCTACTTAATACGCGTAAACAAGACATAAAGGCGTAAAGGAATATGAAACCTGTAGTCTATGTCATAAAGTTGCATTTTATCCGGACGCGATATTCTCGTTCCCGGTTGACGGTGATGGTGGACAAACGGCCTTATACTATTTTAAACTAATGGTCAAATAGATTTGAATACTCAATCAAGTCCCTGACTAATTCCGAGAATAACAATAATTAATTGTAATTATTATGACTGTATAGTCGTGGGTCAGTGCTCTTGGTAAATAAAGTGTTTATTATGACGTCATTAACATAATGCTGGTGTTTGTTCATTCTATTAGTTGATTGGTCGCCACCTGACTCGAAGAGGCTGGTTACCATTGGTATACTTGATCTGCGATAGAAAAAAATATTGCTTTCATGTTTTAATAGGACTAGTTAGGATTGTGGCTTGTGAGATGGGCAAACGGTCTTCTACTGGTTTAAATATTTATTTCTGTTTAGTTTAAATCTTATCCAGCACTGGATAACTATTTAAACGTAAACCTTAATTAAATTAATAAAATATCAGTCTACTTGTATAAAGGAGTTACGCATAACATCCTCGTAGTTACTACCTTGCATGTCATGCGATAAGAAATAAGAACAATGGAACAAGAATTTGAAATGTAAACAGATCACTACGTTGTGATAGCACATAACATCGTTTTTTGCAATGTTATGTACACCCGGGTATGTGTATACCGGGCAAATGATATATAAACACTTACTGCGTAGAAGCGAGCCCGTAATAGACGGGTCGTCGTGGAAAAGAATAACATTATCATCGATACTCGTATTACAGTAGAACCTTCATATCTCAAACTTCGGGAACGTAAAACCTCCTTTATTAAAAATATTTTTTATTTTATTTGGATTCTGAATTATAGAAGTTCTACTACAAATAATGAAAGCCGTCGTCATACAGCCGGGAAAGGACCTGTAGAATCTTCACGTATAGCAAAAGATAGAGTGGAAGGAAAGAGTGGAGAAGAAAAAGTAGAAAAGAAAAAACATACACGATCGACCTCCTTTTTGGAAGTTAACTAAAAGTACCCTTAAAGTTAAAACTGTGCTTTAAAAGTAAAAGATGGTACAAATAAGTTATTATGAAATTGTGTTGCGTTGAAATAAGCTCAAACTATTGAATTCTACTTGAATTCAAAAGTTTGAGCTTATTTCAACGCAATAACGCAACGCAAATCTTTGTCAATATTGAAAATTAAAAAAAATCTACTTGGCAACATATTATATTATATGCAACTTTGACCTTTAATGTATCAACTTACTGAAAAATGTTAGCACAGAGTAATGTGTAGTAGAGGCGACACGCGGCCGGCTCTACGCGTAGATGATCTGTGGCACGATAGCTCCATAGCGTTAGTTTTGTATGTGAGACCTCTCCGATGTATTATACGCCGTTATTTGTACAAAATTATATCAATAAATATAAAAAAACACGTGTTTTATTATCACCTGTTTCTTTTCTAGATATGAAGATTCCCTTTCTTATTCTAACATTAGACAATTTTATGTTGACAAATTTAAAATTTTAATATGTGTTTTCTACTTTGGTGGTTTTGCTCAATCTAGGCTGTAGAGGTAGTTCACTCTTTGCACTGACCTCTATTATATAAATACGCTGGACTGACGATACCCTTTGAAATGACGGCTCATTACTGAGACAATTTGAAGCGCCCTGCCTGGTCGGGAAAAGAACTAAATCTGACGTAATGATCGCTGACCGCTACCGCCTAGATTAGGCAAAAGCACTAAGTGTAAAAAACTACACACGCGCGTTGATGTCTTTTACATAGATTTTTCTATTCCAAAATATATAACACAAAGTAGTACCATGATTCAGGAATCACAATAAAGTTGTATTACTATGAGTAAGTTTACATTTTCCCTGAATGTCTAGACACACCGAGATAAGCCATGAGTCATCTTTCCGACGTAAAATCCCGACTGTCCACTCATTAATTTAGTATAGTGTGTTTGTATGCGCCGTGAATGGGAAACATTCCGGCCCGCTTTATTGCTCAACGCCGTACGACGCGCGCCGGTTACTTTTTTATTGTGTTGCCATATTCGGGAATTTGCCATGAAATGGGCAAAAAAATATTTTACTTAAAAAAATATATTTAAGACGGTTTCTAATTGTTTTGATATGAATAGCGTAATCAGAGTGTCTTTGGCCTAATAGGAAGACCTTTGGTTCGCACTCGAGAGGTTGTTTTAGGTTTGACACCGATTGGAGTAGTACCAATGACACAAAATTTTTCTGAACTCCAGTAAATAATATAGACGCTCATTTCCGCGGTAAAGTCATGCTTTGGTTTGAACTAGCCGGCTTGACCAGAGAAAACGCCAGCCTCAAAGAAGAGTTGCGTGAAACGGCGTTTGCGCTATATTTTTTTAGGTGATATTATCCGAGACCCGACTCTCTACATCTCGTTCCCCTATCCCTACTCGTCTATTAACAAAAAAACGGCAACGCAAATGGTTGATGTTATAAGTGTCCATGGGCGACGAGATCTACCACATCACCCATCTGCTCGCCTGTCTCCTAATTACTCAAAACATCGACAATAGTATCGCCGGAATGATATGCACAATATTAACAGCAAAAGCGGCTCACTGCCACAGACTTTGCAAGGGACTGTCCCTAATTTTCCTGCTGAGCTACAAGCAAATTGTGCCAAATCATTCGTTAAGCTGGCAACACTGATTTCCCGCTCTCAGTCGTCGCTCAGTGCTCTCAGAGGGAGGTCGTATTCCGCTTTGTTTTATTTACGTAACTAATAAACAATAACTTTTTACATAACGTTTTAGATGTTTAACCGTTTATATTGCTGTTTGTGAGGTGTTAATAGGAAAGTCGTGTGAGTTTAGTGTTGTGAAATCGTGTGTGGAGGTACACCTATACAGGTTTGGTGAGTATACCGTTGGAGACACCATATATATGAGGGAAAAAACCCATAGCATATACAAAAGGCCTAAAAAGGTATTTGCAATATTCCAAAGGATATACTCTGCAATTTATTATAGCACATTTTGATAAAAAATTGAATAGTTTGGATAAAATTGTTACTTATACTTTAAAATAGTTACTACTAACTAGTACTACTTTAATTCAAATTAATTGTGAAATTACTGTTTTGCATAATTAGTAGTTGTTTGCAAGAAAAATGACAAAATGAAATGTTTTTAGTAATTTTGCAAGGTGGCAGCTTCTCTTTGGCATTAAATATAAAACGAGTATATTTAATGTCAAAGAGAAGTGACGTTGTGCTGGGTTTCGTTCAGTGTATGAGTTTACCGGTGGCCCTACTTCCCTAATCCCTTATCCCTATTCCCATTCCCTCA
>JAOTAV010000018.1:141551-155003 GCA_026546445.1 Cyclargus thomasi | reverse complement strand
GGTAGGCGCCGTAGTTTCGACGTTCAGAAAGTGTACTTAAAGTACTTATTTTGAATAAAAAGATTTTGATTTGATTTAATAATAATCAGCGCGGCGATGACACCAGTAAAACCACGCTTAAGAGCGACTAGGAGCGGATCCTAGTCGCTCCGAGACAGCGATTTTAACTTTTATAAAATTGTGAGCTTTGCAATATTTATAATAATATAATATTTTTCAATACTTTTCATGTAAGTTGTTTTGTGTCATACAGTCTTGGTGCCATTGTTTTATTCAATTTTGAAGGGATCCGTGCATCTTATTAACATTTGATCGAAGGTCGGCAACCTTTTGGTAGGCAAGGGCCACTGGGTAGCAAAAAAACCTTACGACGAGCACTTGTAATATAAACCCCAGTAGACAAATGTACTGTCAGGGAAGTTCAAGTCGAAAGAAACAAAACATTCGTGGGACGCAAGTAAGACGTCTGCGGGCCGCATCCGGCCGCCGGTCCGCATTAACGAAAAGTTATTTAAAAACTAAATTTGACACAACTATGAATAGATTAATCATGTAACATCTTATATAATTAGATACATATCAGCTATCATGTTTCCTCATCTCTTACCCATTATAATATCAATCAAGTGATAATAATGAATATTCTGTGGCAGATATTCGCTTCCTCAGCCGTGACCCGGCCTTGACTGCAGGTTATAAATGTATAAACACACTGAGCGGAAGTTACGCGGCCGAACTTCATATTACATTGCTATAACTTGACCACAACGTCTGTACCGCGCCCTAGATACGTGGGACGGGGCGGGGACTAGTAATAATACTACCACCGTCAACGTTAACAACCTGACAGAGTAGCGTGGCCGGTAACCATGGTGACCCGGTCCGCCGCGCCACGCTCATACCCAAGGCGCGGTATAGCGCTTGTGGTCAAGCTATATACAAAATATTATCCGCCGAAGCGCTACTGTGCTTACGCCCGACGGAAGTTCGATCGTACGCTGAAACAGACGTAGTTCCGACACGGTGTGTGTGGTCTCAATTGTCATCCGTAGGCAGGGGTAATCATACGGAAAGACCGCGTAACTTTGGCCTAGTGTGCTCAGACACTAAGCATTAAGCAGTAACATCTCCAGCCTTGATGCAGTCACCGTTTTCGTTTATTTTACCTCTAATAAAAACCTATTCCAACGATAAAAATATAATTTCTATAGAAAGTGATGTATGTTTACTTGTAGCGCTGATATCGTAAATTAATTTAAAAAATCTATGAATGTCGGAAATGCGAAATGCTATCGCTTAACTTCGGAACTAAATGACCAACAGATTGGAAATTTTGGATTTTAAGTATGTGGCTGAGCGTAAGCTACTGTAAAGTAGTGACCATATTTACTGCTTTCTGGTATTATCCAGAGATTCTTAAATAGAAGCTTGAAAATGCGACGATATGGTTCCTGTAAAGATGGTACGGCAGGGTTGCCTTCGCGCTCCACCTAGCTGGGGCACTAGCTGTGCCCCCAGGTCCTGTAGTTTTTGAGCCTATTTATTACAACCAAACAAAGTTTTCCTCTTTATAACATTAGTGTAAAAATATGAAATGTTACTAGTTTCTGAGGCTCGTTGGCCTGCTCCCCTAGACAAGTGGCAAGCGGTTAACGCTTACGATAATCGCTTCGTTTGTTTTGTATGGGATTGACATGTTCGAACTCGACTATATCACGTGACTTTTCGTTCGTTTATATCAACCCCATACAAAAACACGCCAAGCGATTATCGTAAACGATACTCGCTTGACACTTGTCTAGGGGGGCTGATCTAGATTACCTACATATTGCTTTAGTAACTACTACGTGACGCTAGTTAGTAACCGATGTTCGTGTGCTATACAATCGATCGTCCATCGAACTGTATCGATTATATCATCGATTTCAAAACTTAATTACTTTCATGTAGCAACCCTAGTCTTGATTCGATTTTGTCGAATAGTAACGCTATTTTGCACCCGTCTTCCCCTAGAGGAGGGTTAGAGTTTATAAGCCATTTTACTTCGCTATCAAAAACCGGCCAAGTCCGAGTTAGACTCGTGAACGAAGGGTTCCGTGTGTTTTCAAACTCAAACAGCTTAAGCGATAGCGCGATGTAGACGTACTGCGGTGCCACCTATTACCAAGAAAAAGAAACACGTTTATTGTATGAGAGCGACTTTTATAAATACAAAGACAAAGAAACTAGTAGACAGGGTGTTAGCCGGCCAGCGCGTAGACATTTTCTGCTTGTCAACTTCGCTGTAATGTAATTAATATTTAAAATCTTATATTTAATATTTAAAATCTTATAAAAAAAGCAAGCCAAAGTTTATATCCAAATTATTGCTTGGTGTTTAATTTCAAAAGATCAAAAATGGCTTACATAGCACAAATACGGAATTTATAACTAATTTGTTTTTCAAACTAAAATACCTCTTGATTAGCTCAGAAAACTTAATTTAAAACTTACGTATATAATGCTTGTTTCATAACAGTACTCAGATGTTCACATTATTTTGTACTTTAACATAAGGCTCCTCCCTCTTCCTCTTTCTTTCTTCATGCTCGAATATTTTTATTAATTTATTTTGTTTTTAGTGTTAGTTATTATAGCGACAATGGGAATACATACTCGTATTCTGGGAAAATTTCAACGCCCTAATTCTTACCGTTCTTGAGATATATCCTGGAGACAGATAGACAGACAGACATTAAGTCTTAGTAAAAGGGTCCCGTTTTAATCCTTTGGGTACGGAATCCTAAAAATGAAGAATGTATTTTGAATCCATTCGCCGTAAGTTAGCACAAAACTTCATGTATCAAATCACAAAATTTGTATGAAATTCTATAAAAAGATGTTTTGAAACAGACTATAAGCATTGAGCCCTCAGGTAGACTATCTTATTTTGACGACCTCTGTGGCTCAGTTAAGCGCGTTGGTAGCCTAAGCGGAAGGTCACGGGTTCGAAATCCGCCGACGGAGCAAAAGTTTTTCAACGTTACTCGGTCTTAGAAAAGTATAAAATATGTGTATCATATAATAAAAATCTTAAATATGTGTATAGTATAAAAAGCATAAATATATTTCCGTTAGTACCCGTAACGCAAGGCCCCCGGTACTTAGCACGGGGCCGTACTGCCGTGGTGTAAAGCGTTCATAGATATTATATTATATCACCTGACTGTACTCGGTGTAAAGTCAAGGGCGTAGCGCGCACGCCCGTGTCGTGACAACGCAGGCGCATCTCAATAGAAGATCACCATCTAATGATTATCCACTGCCCTAAATTTCAAATGAAATAGTTAATGATAATGATCGTGAGCGTAAACTACGAGACTCCACGCGGAAAATCATTTTAAACGTAGCGTTAAGGTGAAATTGTCAATAGGTCTTACCAAAGTCAGATTTTCATATTAAAAAAAAACCTTTGCAGTTTCTTCATGAAAAAAAAACAACAATCATATCACAACTAGTTTGAAAAGAATTCCAACCGACGCGTTCGCATGTGGCATTACTCGGTAATTGTTGATAACAATTTTACAATTACTCATCACATATTAGAGAGCAAGCCTCACGCAAGATTTGACTGACTCTGAAGTATAATGCTTTCAGTTTCTGTTAAAAGGCCGGCAACGCATCTGCAACTCTTTTAAAGCAGCAAGTGCCCACGGTCGATGACGGTTGTGTCTCCAATAGATGATTCTTTTGCTCGTTTGTCCGGTTATTAAAAATGATAATTAATGCAAATTCTGAGAAAAAAAAATTAATAGCATTTCGCATTTAATAACCAACATTTATAATAATAATAATAATAATAATAATAATTTATTTATCTCCACAAATTACAAGGAATACAAAGGTAACACAACAAGTAATTGCTACAACTATGTTGTAACTTGTGGGAGATCTGGAGTCTAAACTAGGCTCAGCCTGTAATATAGATCTCCAGGCCCACCTAAATCTTAACTTATTTTTTTTTTTGTATCCTTTAATTCAACATCATTTTAAATAAATTTATGTATAACATCTTGTGATATTTCAGAGCCTTAATGATTATTATTATTATTCGATTCCAATCCAACGTATACAAGACTACCAATTTTTCAGTGAGCCTAAAATAAAAGCCTCAAATTTTAACAAGTATAATAACAATTAATTACAGCTCTATTTAAATTTATTTTACCTCGGAGTTTCAGTCAAATTAATCCCTATGTAGTTGAAAAGAAGGTCATATTATCAGTGATACACTGAACAGACATACAAGCATTATTCAAGGCCACTCCGAAGATGAATGAATACAGTCTGATTAATAACTGAGATTAGGTTTTTGCTATTGGCGCCAAAAAACTAGCATTAAGGTACTATAAAAAATTGTTTACATGAAGCGTTAAATATTTACGGCTTTGGAAATAATTATTATTTAATATGTTTTGCAGTTCGCTACATATATCTTTTTATACATCGAAATAAACTTGATATATTTTTCACACATAATTTATTATTGTTTCTAGGGCATATTTAACGGCTAATTTACATTCATTCAATCCAGAGTCCAGTTCAGCGTACCTGCTGGATAGCTATTGCTATAATATAACCTGGAACTGGAATACTTTGAAAACAATATTATTATATGTATGATTTGATACATGAAGTCCTGTGCGGCGAATGGAGTATAGTCAAAATGCATTCTTCAGTTTTAATAGCGAAGTAAGATTTGGTTGGGATGCGAAACAGTGTTTTTCTGTGTAGGCTTTTTAGCCCGCTTAGTTCAAAACGTATTATTACAACAGTAATAAATATACTTCCGTTCTATGTCGTACGTGTACGTGTATCACAAGTCCTTAAGATACATATCATTAGACTAAACTGACGTGGTACGAAACGTCCATAGACAGTATTATTATATTCTATAAAATGTCACAAGATAATTGTAGCACCGAACATGTTTGAACAAAAACTTATAATACTCTTCGATTTCAGAAATTTATTTTATTATGGACTGGGTACTTATTTTATAGTGTGTATTGTTCTTCATTTAAAGGGGAAAGTAGCGATAACTACAGATATTGGTGCACTAATTTACTGATTCAGCGCTACACAATCTCGAATCATTAGACAACTCTGGTCTCAATCTGTTCAAGTTCGGATGTCACGTAGGAAGGAAGCCAGGAGGCTTAACCTAAGGCCACTCGCCTGCATTCCCAGTTTGCAAAAGTCTCAACCAATATTAGATTCAATAATGGCATGATCCGTTAACGGTTAAGATCATAACACGATCTCTACAAATCGGACGGTGTAATGGAAGCTTAAATCACTTTTACTGTGATTCAGCGACAGACGGCAGTTGCGCAAGCGATTACTACAACTACGGCCATCTGTGATCTGACCGCACTGCTCACTAAAGCCAGGTATACACTATGTAACTAATGACGTTTTTTTTCGGTAATGTTTATCGTTTTTCTAATCATTAGGAAACAGATTTTGATGTAAAATTCAATCAAGTGATCGGGTGATATGAGCATTATTGTAGGTCTTCAATTGTAGTATGTAAGGTGACATTATGGCTAAAATTGATTATTATATCCTGAATGCACACGCTTACGTTTAAAACGCACTTCTTTTGGTGACATTTCACCTGATATACTGACCTAATTTTTTTTTGCTTCTTTTTGAGCTTATTAACTAACCAAACGGTAACGTTAGGTATTTCGGTAATGTATTTGAATCAGGTTGTCCTTCTGTTTAATCGATTAACCACAATGTGCACTGGTGTTTTGACACCGTGAGATTCAATCAGTCAAGGTGACCAGGGTCGAAAACCAACCCACTTTCCATCGCCAGGGTCAAATGAAAAACGAGTCCAAATTATACAGTTTATTATAAAAATAGTACAGGACGAGCACCGGGCTAGTCAGCCGTCCTACAGGACAGTGTGAAAGTAGCTTAATGAGCGTTTCACCAAATCTCGTGTATTTACAAAACTCTGGTCTTTTAGATCCACAAGCGATGTGGGACAAAATTATTTATTTTATGTTCTATCTCGTCTTCTTCGTTTAAATAATATTTTTCAATCGAGGGATTGAATTAATCCCAACTTTGTACAAATCCACCTCACGCGCCAAAAAAATGTAGTTAATTTTGATCCCTTCGATATATTTTTTTTTAAGTCATATAATGGTAAAACGTAGGCTACTTCCCCACTGCACGTTTCATTAAAAACTATGGCCAATTTTAAAATTGATCGATATAAAAATGTAGCAAGTATTATTGATTAATCCTAACCTTAAATAACAAAGTATAAAAGAAATAACTTAATTAAATAAAGAAATAGCTTAAGACGATGATAAATGTTAAAATTGGCCATAGGCTAGGCATATCGGTGACAAAACACAATTATTTTATACAGACTCCTATGAGACTAGTCATTTATCTTTACAATATAAATATTAAGTATCAAAATACAAAAACGAATTAACAGCTAAATTCATATAGTTATAAACAATTAAACAGTAAAAATTTAATTACAGAGGGTATAGAGTACTCAAAGTATAAACAGACATAATTATTTAACAGAATGAACATTCACATTTTTACAATTATTGAGAATATGTAACAGAAAGTAATTTTTTGCCAAAAAAAGGCAGTCATAATTTAAACATGAACAATGAACATGTAACAACAATTTCAACTTCAATAGCAATTTAACCTATAAATAGCCTATGTAGAGCGGACGTCAGTTATTTTATCGATTGGAAAGGTAATTCAACGATATGCCTTTCACTGTTACGTTATAAAATTAAAATCACAACGACTTAAATAATAAAAAAACTTAAACAAAAGTGACATGGCGAATGACTTAACTACGGACGGTAGTAAAGCGCGCGATACGGCTCACGTAACACTAGCGGGCGACGGAGATGTTGCCAGGACCAATGGTGGAAAACCGCCAAAAAGATATTACAGTTTAAGTACAGGGTAGTAAGGAAATGACGCTGGAAACATGACGAGTTTTAGAGCATTTCCTTAACACCTCGTAAAAAGTTGTAAATGATAATATCCCAATTACCGTCAAATCAAATCACTTATGTTTCTGACATTTTTAACAATGTTTCGCAGGTTGCAAAGATGTCGGTAAGATTTTTGCAAGATCGATCGCAACGTCTGCCGATAAACTTGTTCAGTGATTACGACAGCTGCGTCTGTTGGTTTGAGTAACGTCTGGCAACAATTTTGCATATTAAATTGAATACTCTCGCAAGTGAAATGAACATAGGATCTGCAATTACAGTTGCGTAACGCCGCGGGCCGCGAGAGAACCCGCGCCGCTCCGCCGCCCTCGCCCACCGCTCCCGAGTCTACGATCTCTCTGAATGTCGATTTTGCATTTGTTTTTTGTGCTCACAACTCAAACATCGCGGACGAAAACTCCCCGCAGCGCGCGCCACATAAATACAATAAATAACTCCTAGGTAATAATAAATTACGATCGAAAAACATATTAATCGAGCATCGGTCCCGCCTAGACTCTCGATCACAACGAAAATCATAAAATTAGTCTTCGACACCTTCCCGTGACGTCCCTCGACTCGAACTGGCATGCGAGCACGAAACTCTTCCTCGTCGACTCGGCTCGGCGGCCGGAACGTGAAAGGCGGTTACTCAACGCGATTAGAAAGGTGTCACGCTCGGCGGACGCTTTCTAGCGCGAGTACAGCGCGAGGTCCGAGATGCGGCGCTGGCGGGCGGCAGCGTGGAACCCGCGCGTGCCGTCCGGGCCGGCGGGAGCGCGCGGCTCCGGGCGGGGCGCGCACGACAACCGCCGCCCGCACCCGTCCGTCAGCGAGCACCCCGACAGCCGCCGTGCCAGCCATCCGTCCGCGCTGCCCACGCTACCCGCACTCGCTGCCGACGCGCGCCGCGACCCGCAGAACGACACGCCCGAGTCCGAGCTGTGACTACACGTGGACACGCGCCGCGGTACCCACGTCTGGATATCGGGCGAGCGCGGGGCGAAGTACCCGCTGGAGCTGCGACGGTAGAACGGCGCGCCGTACCGGTAGTCGTACTCGGGCTCGGAACCGCTGCAGCAGGACGAGTACTCGCACTCATGGCGGCGCGGCGTCGGCCGCCGCACCGGCGCCTTGCGCTTGGCCTCCCGCGGGACGCCGTTCAGCTCGTAAACCCGCATGCCCTCCTCGTCAGAACTCTGCAGGCGCAGCGCGCCGCGTGCCGCCTCCGACTCGGTGAACTCGACGAGCGCGCACACACAGTTCACTAGGCTTGGGTTCTTGTTGAGGAACTGGCGCACGTCGGCGGGTACGGGGTTGCCGGGGCGCAGCACGCGCACGAGCGCGATCTCCCCGCAGCCGGCGAAAAGCCGCGACACCGCCTCCACCGTCGGCCGCTCAATGGGCATACGCACCGCCACCACCGTCCGCGACGGGGTGGTCTCGTCATATGCCGGCAGGGGATCGATTCGCCGCAGCTTCGTGCCAGGCTCGTTGATCTCCAGCTTCGTGGAACTCTTGAGCGCTTCGGCGACCACGCGCCAGTCCTTCGTGAGGTGCTTGACGCGCTTGAAGCTCGATATCAGCTTGAGGGAGACGTAGCCCTCCTTGTTCCGGCGCACGTGCTTCAGCAGGAAGGCGTCCTTGGTGATGTTGGCGTCGGAGAAATAGAACTCGACCTGGGCGACGATGCGTTCGGCGAGCTCGTCGTCGGGTGGCGTGTAGGGTGGCTCCTGCGCGTCGGCCGCCACCTCGCAGCCGGAATCCTTGCCCCCGCCGGAGCCGGCGTCGGAGGCGCTGTCGGACAGGTCGGCCTGATCGTCGGTGGACGGGCGGCGGTCGGCGGCGATGCCCTCGTCCTCGGGCACGACCGGGCCGGGAGGGGTCTCCTCCATGTCTAGAGCGCGTGGGTCACCACTTGTGCATAACAGGAGCGTGCGACTCGCTCGGTAGCGCGGTACGACTGCGATCGCGCGGCCCCGCGCCGCTCGTTTTATAATATCGGAGTGATGCGCGGTAAAAGGCGCCCGCGGTCGGAAATGCGCTGACATTGCGCCGCCAGACCTGCGGGCGCTTACGTCAATTACCTAACGCGTTCGCGCCCGCGCGGTCTCTCCACCCGCTCCCGGCGCGTCTGCCGTACGAAGCTGGCGCCAGGGTCTCGCAGGATCTCGGTGAGGGGTTGATGCACGCTGGGCAGGGTTTAGCGGCCGAATTGTAATGAGCCATGAGATCACGCTAGATCATTGTTACATAGATACCAACCGTCACGCGATTGGGCGAATCTATGCTAAATATTATTCATTTATTATAAAATCGCATGCCGGTGCATGGAATTAGTTCACTCGAGAACGAGGCGTGTTTTTGTTGTGCCATTGTTATTTGGTGTCAATATTTCTGATATTAATTGGCGCGCAAAAAAACTTTCTAGAAACAAAACGGCGTAATGATTTCTTTACTCAACGATAATTTCAGACACTTATTATTGCTGTAAAAACATTGCAATACCTACATACAGTTTGTTTGGCACTTGAAATTGTTTATTTAGATAAGGCGAAGACCTAGACCTATCACCTAGGTGCTACAGTCTAGAGACTAAACACTAGCAGTCAACACTCCTAGGTGCTATAGTCTGGAAACTTAAACACTAGCGGTCAACACTCAACAGTAACTAAATGATACACTTGACTTTACAAAGAAATAAAAAATAATCTTAATGTTTATTTTTGCTGTCGAAGTTTACGTCGCTGTCTTCGGTAGTACGCTGCACATCTGGCACGAAATTCGATTTTAAAAACCTCTTAATTTTCGCTGTTTTCTGCTCAAAAATCCGAAATCTAAAAACGATTTTTTTTTATGTTATAGAACACAATAAAACGACATCTCCCGGCTTTTTACCACTTTTGATCTTGCCTCAGACATTTAGCCAGCTAAAGCTTCGCTCACGCTATCACGAGGCGTGCTGTGGTGCATCGTACTTTTACCCGACTTCCAAAAACGAGGAGGTTACAGAGGCTCATTTTTTAAAAATGGAAACCTGTTTTCACTATACGTACAGATCAATACATAAACAATAACATTTGCATAACCCCATTACATCATCTCGGACGTGCGGACACACGGCTCGCACTTGCCGGTCTTCCCTCCCACACGTCTAGATAATCTAGACTCTAGGTATTCTGAACTATAAACCTGTCTTAATTACTATTTCCCTAGTGACAAACATCTGAGCTGTGTCGTTTTCTTTGATTTTGTCGTGACTTGTTGTTGAATCAACAATTGGCGCACTCACAAACATATACAGGGTGTAACAAAAGTAAGTGGTAAAATTTTAGGGATAGTATGACCGTAACGAATATTTTCACAAAATAATCAATGTGGGAGTGCTAAGGAACAGTAATAGAAAACATATCGACGAAGAAAAAAAACTTGTCTGTTTATCTGTTTGTACACGCTAATCTCAGAGACTACTTTTTTGTACGGATTGGACGGATTTGAATACATCTTTTTTTGTTTAATTTCATTAGGTCTGGGCAACATATAGGATACTTTTATCCCGGGAAAATGTACGGTTCCCGCGTGATAAACAAATTTTTCTGCAGCAGCGAAGTTGCGGGCACCAACTAGTACATAATAATTAGTAAATAACACGAAAAGAACAACAACTAATGCATTTGTAGGGACCATGTATGTGTGAGTGTGTGAGGGTCAGCAGTTTGGTGTCTGGAAGGCGATGTATGTTGGTGGTGACAGCCAGTTGCTGCGTGAGGCCTGGCCAGTATGTTCGTTTGTTTAGTTTCGGGATAATTAAAGGCCAGACTCATTATAAAAGTATTGTTTTAATTAACGCAAGGCCAAAGGACTAAATGTGAAACAAGAGGACTCCTACACATTATTATCCGAACGCCATATGTCATAATTAACATCTTATAGCTGATTTATAAACAAGATAAAGCGGGGGTGGCATTTTTCAGTTTTAGTCCCGCCTAAAAAAATTAAGATCCTGGGCTGAGGCCTATGGACGGCACCATCTTAGCCTCCTAGGAAGGCAGCGATTTTCGTGGGCACAAAGGCCGACAGAAAAAAGGGGCCGGAACAAATAAATAAAGTAAAATATCAACTGATTAGTAAATACTAAAGCCAGTTGCTAAATAGAAGTAAGGTGGGTTACCCTAAAATAGGATTACCCTTAATGTTGGGTAACAAAGAAGCTTACCGTTACCCAATTTCCGAAACGTATGGCTTCCTTGCGCAATGTCTAATACAATTACGTGTAATCGGGCTTAGTTTTAGGGCAGAATTTACGTAAATTGTTGTCTGAAATACTACAAATAAAATAGGAAAATAACTATTACTAATTGTTAGTTTTTACAAAGCACAATGGATTGGACGAGCATTAGCTCTACTATTTTAAATTTAAAAAGTGTAACAAAACTTTAAAAAAAATTCAAAAGTGTAACAAAACTTTTAAAAAATTTAAAAAGTGTAACAAAAAAACCATTAATGGTTCTTCCACACCCTGCCATTCGTCTCTGACTGCGGCCTGAGTACAATACAATACACCTTCTAGAATGTCGCAGCGCACCACCAGGAATTTATTGCCTATTGAAAACACACGATCGGAAATTCGGAGATTCAATATGATTGACTATAATATTTTGAAATTATTAATTTATATTATTTAATTTACTGTTTTATTTATTATTTTATTTTTGTTTTGTAAAATTAAAGAATTAATATTCTATAATATTTTGTTTATGTTATTTTAATTCCTAATCATATTTAGGATAGTTTATATATGTAGAACCTTTCGCCATTGTCCTACGCGAAAAATTTACCACCCATATCGTCTTGTTGAATGGCAGCCTTCTACTGTGCGCTTTTTGCGTAATTTTCTGCCTCGCACAGTAAAACTTTGGAATGAACTATCACTTGAAGTGTTTCCGGACCGATACGACCTGTAAACCTTCAAAAAGAGAGCGTATTTCGTCTTAAAAGGCCGACAACGCACCTGCAACTCTTCCGATGTGGCTAGGCGGAGGTTATTACTTTCCATCAGGTAAGCCGTTTGCTCCTTTGCGCCATTATTGAAAAGAAATCAGCCATTGCTTTCCGGGACAAGGCGTCCCGCAAGGGCGCACGGCGGGACGGTCCAAAATTGAACCAGAAGCGGTACAGTCCCGGAAATTTCAAGACGGTTGGCAAGCCTAACTGTAGCCCAGAGCATCCTGGCTGCCCCTAGAGCGCCTCGGATATTGAAATGGAAGGGCAGAACCTCCACGCTTTCTCAAAATACCGCCCGGCTGTTTCACACCGGCTTCTACAGGGTGTAACAAAAGTAAGTGATAAAACTTTAGCGATCGCATGTGTCCCTGACATAGTGCTAACTCTGAAAGTAGCACCGCTGAAAGCGAAACATTTTTTTCATGATTAATATGGGCAAGCGCCCCAGCGACATGAGTTTGCCTATACAAATTGCAATTTTTTTTTCCCTTTCAGCGGTGCTACTGTCACAGTTAAGTTACTTTAGTTACACATTATAATTTACTGGGTATTTTTGTTATTAAATGACCGCAGACAATAGACGAGCAAGTGGAGGCTACGAAATCAGATAACCGCGTTACGTGAAATGGGATTACACAACGGGGCTTCCACCTTCACACACTGACACAGCCCTGAACTGATATTAACTGGTCAGACTTATAAGTTACTGGCTGTTGTCCGCGTGATAACTTTCCTCTTGAAATTTTTCCTGATTTTTTTTGCTACAAACCTCACGGAACCCGAGACCTTCCCAGCGAATGGAAAACCATTCATGTATAATTTATTAAACAATAGTATATATTATTTTTATTACATAATTATATAAAATAGAGATAAATGGTTAATTAATCTATTTACTACGCTATCGAATCGGATTATATGTCTGTAAAGATAGTAAGAATTAATAATAAATATGTAAATAAAAAGCCATGAAAATTGGTTCGTGCGTTCTAGAGTTATATGGTCAGGAAGGAAAACCCGACTTATTTTTATATAATAGACAAGCTGTTTCCCCCGACTACGTCCGTGTGAAACTTTATAAATTATCCCGTTTTTACTAAACTAATGAATACTGCTCATGCACTGCTTCTATTGGTCGTAGTGATGTTATATAGCCTCCCTCGACAAATGGACTAACCAGCATAAAAGATTTTTTCGATGCCGGCCAGTAGCTCCTGAAATTTGCGCGTACAAACAAACAAACTCCTCAGCATTATATTAATCTACTTAATACCTGCGTAGAGACTATTACCTAAACAGACAAACTAAAGATAAATTGTGTGCATGAATAACTAAGAATGTATTGATGAATAAGTAGTAAAATTAAAATGAATTGTTTTATAAACTGATTATGAATAAATTTGAATGTTATTTAGTA
>JAOTAV010000018.1:114075-141451 GCA_026546445.1 Cyclargus thomasi | reverse complement strand
TTGCCAGTGTCTATGGGCGGCGGTAGTTGCTTTCCATCAGGTTACCCGTTTGCTCGTTTGCCCCCTTATTTTTATTAGGAAAAAAGTCTTTGATTAATCTTTGGATAGTTTTTTAAAATCTGTTATAACCTAAGGCCACATTAAAACATTAGAATTTACCCGCGGAGCGAATGCACATATAAATGATTTTTCCCACAGGAGCATTTAATTGAAATTAAGTCTACTATAATCTAAGTCAGCTTATATATCTATTAAATCAAAAGTTTCGGCGTGATTAACCACACAAACAGGCAAACAACCAAACGTAATAACATGAATACGATAATGTGATCGGCTTACATGTGGTATTGTTTGTGACGGTGGGCTCGGACGTCACGATCGGTTGACTCGTCGGCGTCGCTTCAACTACTGTTAAGTTTTCATTGAGCTGAGAAAGAAAATAATTGATAACTTTACATACAATATATTATATTTTACAGTAGATTATAATAAAAATGTAGATGTTTAATAGATCTTTCAACCTAATTCGATTGATTGCTTTAAGGCGCTCTCTCTTGCGAGGGTATGTCGTGGAAAACAAAATATAGCAGACTCTCGCATATAGTCTTCCTCGGGCGCAGAAGTTGGAACACGAACGGGACGGGTTCTCGTGGGTAGAGCTGCGGCCACTTTACTACTGCTACTACTACTACAATCATTTCATTTTTTCACTTTCATCTCAATTGACGAGTAAGTCTTGGTGAGCATGACTATTGATGAAAAACACTTGAAACAAACACTTTACTTCGAAAAAACCTTCCCGTCTGTCGCAAATTTCCATTATTTTTTTCTAATTCATATATATTTAAGTTATATGTATTTAATATATCAATTGTTTGGATTTGGTCCTCCTCACCCTCTTTATTTTTTTTTATTTTAATAAAAAAAATAAATAAAGGGTATTATGTAGCGTAAGTCATGTCAATAATAACAAAACATTTAAATAAATCAGGAAGCATGAAAAGTGGATACCAAGTTTACAGGAGAACTCACAAAATAACAAAACATTCTCTAGAACAGAAATTATTAATATTGCTACAAAATTCTATAAAGACTTTTACTCTACCAAAAAGACACCCAACCAGATGCTCTATCACCACCAAGTCAATCTTAATAAAGTAAAACGGTTTACACTAAATGAAATTGCTTCAATGATAAAAATGTTAAAAAAGGAAAAAAGTAGTGGACCAGACGGAATAAATACCCAATGAAGCAATCATTGCAGGAAAACCAATTGTTGTACCTCTTCCTACCAACCTTTTTAACATGATTTTAGACACAAAAACAATACCTGAAGAATGGGCAAAATCTAATATAATACTCTTATATAAGAAAGGAAATATAAACTGCGTGAGTAATTATCGACCGATCAGCCTACAACCAAACTTATATAAACTTTTGGCTTAAGGAATAAAAAGACGTCTAGCAGAGTACACTAAAAAGCACCAACCAGTGGAGCAAGCGAGCTTTAGAAGCAGTTTCTCGACAACAGACTACATCCACTCTCTGAAAATTGTCATAGAAAAGTATGTGGAAATGAACAGGCTCCTTTAACTAGCGTTCATAAACTATGCTAAAGCATTCAACTCTTATCTCTCACGTCAGCATATGGAAAGCTTTAAATTAATGCGAAGTTCCGTTAGAAATCATAAATCTTATTAAAGACATATATAACAAAAGCAAAAGCAAGGTACTAGATAGAACTAAATCAGAAATCGACATACAGAGAGGTGTTCGTCAAGGAGACCCCCAATCGCCAAAAAAATTTATAACTGTACTTCAAAATATAATGAAATCCCTAAAATGGGAGAAAAAGGGTATAAATATAAATGGAAAATTTTTGAACTTAAGGTTTGCCGATGATATAGTTATTATTTCAGAAAGTGCATCACAACTACAAGAAATGTTAAACGAAATCCATATGGCAAGTTATAATATTGGGTAGACAGAAAACTTTATAATACATAGAATTATTATTATTATACACAGAAATCCACTAAATGGATTTACTTTTGAGTTTACTCAATAAGATACAAAAATAAAACTCTTTTGTCTTTGATATAGATAAATACTAATATATCATAATATAAATATACTACACTCTGTGCTGTGAATCAATTGCAAAATAAAATAATTATTTGACATATTAATGGACTCAAGGCAGTGTATAGTGTATCTTTAAAATTATAATAATAAATTCTGTGATATTATTATAATGTATTAAAATCAATTCATAATTGTAAAAATGCTAGTTAACAATATTTAAAATAAACATGTAGAATGTATCATATTATAATATAAATTATTGCAAAATTAATCATGATAAAGTAATAAATAAAATGAATTACTCAAATTTATTTATTTCATAATATGATGTAATCAAAAATATTAGAATGAAATGTATTTGATTTGTAATATAAATATAAATAATAATTATATAGTTTAATTATTAAGTCACATACTGCACAATTACAATATATCTGTTTCAACAGCTTCGTAAATTTGTGATAAATATATTATATAGTAATTGAAAAGATCATGTAAAAAAAATATTATGTAAGAAGACTTCTTAGAATTGACTTGACATATACAATAATTAAAATGATCATGTAAAAATTGTGTAAAATATACTATATCATAATTTAAAACAAAATTAATGTAAAAGATATCATTGTGTAAGTATTTTATAGAACTGACTTGAAATGTAAAAATATTTTTAGAAATGAAATGTATTTAATGCCATTTAAAAATTGAAAATTTTAAGGAATTAATAAAGGCTTATTTATTTATTTATGTAGCGTAAGTTACTCACCATACTGTTTGTGTTAGGGTAATTACTACTAGGAGTTTCTGTGGCAGTCTCATGGTTGTTCGTTACAGGTGTCGCCTCCGTTTGAGTCGCCGGCTGAAAAAAAAAAATTACAAGTTGAGTCTTGCTATATTATGATTTCATATCAACAGTAACCTTTAAATTATTTTACGCGTTAGTCGATTAAAATATTTTTTACCAAGAACATCAAAAGACTCCAGAACTATGTAGACTAATCTGGTTTGCTTCGATAGATTAGGTTGTCGAAATATCAAAATATGGTATCTCATCTTGTTTTTTGCGTATTATAATTTATTTGCCGAAACACACATCGAATGCTAAGTAGGTTGTTATATGAGTCTGATGTGTCTTATATGGCATATGCGGCTGGGTCTGTGCTTTCTGCCAGCTTGGCCTGGAGCATCGGATGGTGAGCAAGTTGTTGCGTCTTAATAATAATACAAGAATATCTACAGACGCTTCACACCACGTCAGTCTGGCCTCGTGGTAAGTACCTGAAGGACTTGTGGTTACGGGGAACCAGACAACTATGGATATTTTTATTATATGATACACATTTTTAATAATAAAATAAATAAAATCATTTATTTCGGGCTACTGAGACCCATAAATTACAATAAAACAAAACAAAATTAGAATTGTCATATTATACATAATTAATAGTGAAGATTAATCATATTGAGTTAACATTTTGATGCGGCGTATGCGGCTATTTCTGACGCAGCGTATGCGGCTTTGTCTGTGGCGACGTGTGCTTCTTACCTGCTTGGCCTGTGGCATCGAATGGTGAACAGGGTTGTGTGTCTGATGCGGCTGGTGGGTCTGGTGCGGCTGGTGAGCTTGATGCGGCTGATGTGTCTGATGCGGCGTATGCGGCTGGGTCTGGTGCGGCGTGTGCTGCGGCGGCGCATCGTCGGGGTCGAGCGCGCCAAACTGCACGTCCAGGAACATGCCACCGCCGCCCTCCGCGCCGCCCGGCATCTCCACCGCCGATGACGGAATCTAACAACATAACAACCGTCAGTGTGTGCGTTTAATTCAGTACATGATTAGCGATAACATTTAACGTGAACATTTTACCAACAACTTCTATTCAAATGAACTTTAATAACCGCTTGTATGGACCTTACACAGACTAACATAAAAAAATTTCAGACAGTTTGTGTTGTCATACCTTGGACGGAGGTGGTACCCTGACCCTTTGAGTTTTCCGTTGAGCCGTCATGTCCGAGGAGCCGTATACACCGTAGTTGCTAGTATATACACCTGACGATAGAAAACATTTTTTGTAACATTGAAGAAATCAATACAGAGCCAGTTGGCAGACCTATGTCATTTGGTTGAAATATGTCAATTCCATGCATGTTACGATCCGTCGTCTAAGTTTGACATGTCCTCAACATGGATATGAAGAATAATAAATATATAAAAATGCTTACAATGACGCGACAGTTACAACCAAGCTACTACAGCGTCAGCGGATAAATAAGTTGAATTATAACTTATATAACAAAAAACATTCATTACACATGCAACACTACATAGTTTTACGTATGAGAAGGAGTAGTTCTCTTTGTGTGTTCCAACTTATATTCCGCGTCAATCAAGATCCGCATCTTCTACTTTATCTTATGCTTCTACTTAACTGACTTAATGTAATAATAAAGTAATACAACATTTGTATTTGTTTTGGTGTTTATTAGAACTGTAGCCCTGTGTTCAATATTTAAATATTGATGGTCTAAATTCGACCATAAATATTTAAATCCATCGTGTAGAGGAGCTATAAAGAACTGTAATCTGTTTTCAATTCAATCACAGACTTAAATTTGGCATAAAGGTTTCGTTACCAGGCCATTAAATTTTATTTTAAAAAAATCAGACTCCAACCATTAACAAAAGAGTATTTCGTGTATTTATTTATTTATAAAAGATTAACGCATACTTTAAAATAATATTGGTATTCCACGCTCCTCCTCCATATCAACTATAACTGGGAGATATTTCATGCTTTTATATCTACACCTTTCGTAAAAAAGGGGTGAAAAATTTTTCGCTCGCTTATTAATATATAAAAGATGAATAAACTTACTGGTGTCGTGTCGCTGGGCCTGCTGCGTCAACTGCGATAGATACTGCGATTGCGCCGCGCTCAGGCTGCCCGACATTCCCATTGGCTGAAACAGCGTGGATATGTTAGTCAGTCAGAGCATAAATTCTTTACCTATACAGAGTGGGATAAAACTTTTATAAATAATATAGGGTGTGTATGTTTTCACGTTAGTATGGGAAAATTTAAGACGCTGGAGTGCTGGCCTTTACGAATAAAGAAAAATTTGCTCTTTCAGTGCTGCTACATTTAGTGTATGTTAGTATCCAGCTAGTAACATGGGAGAATCATGCCTCGGATCGACCGGAGAATATCACAGCCTCACAGAAAACTCTTATGAAACAATGTCGTGTTGTGTTTCGTCTAGTGAGATCACCACTTTTGTGAAAATGGGATCAAACTGCAGCTATACCCTATATAAAACCATGAAAAACTTTTCGAAATCGGTCTACATACGGCGGAGTAATGCGTGGTCAAACATAAAAAAAGAACATAATATATACGGTCGGATTGAAAAACTTCTTTCTTTTTTGGAAGTCGGTTACAAAATACCACCGCGTCACCATACCTGAGTGTTGGGTAGCGGTGCGTGGTGTCCCATCTGGTGGTAGTCGGGTGTGGGGTCGGTTTTGGCCAGCGCGGGGGGAGACACGCCCGCACCCGCCACCCCGGCTACGCCCGCCACTGCCGACCCGCCCATCTGTAATATACGTGTAAGTTAAAATAAAAACTAGTTTCTTGCTCGTTGTACACATACAGTCTTTGTGTCAGTACAAATAATTTATTTTTTTTGTCCTAAAGATAGGCTCGTGTTGTCCGATTTTTATTCGACAAGATGAATGTTATTTTTAATAAATATGTTTATTTCATATAAGTACCATGGGGGAAATTGAAAGAAAGCCAATTGACGAATCTACGTCATTTGGTCGTAATATGTCAGTTCCGTCGGCTAGGCTTGACGTAACGCGACCAAATTACTTTGATCAGCAATCTGGCACTGTTTATGCTTCCCTGACTGTTAATACAAGAAAAAGTTTCTGCTCCACACCACCTTGGCCCATGATGCCCCATCATTAAGTGCCAAAAACAGCAAAGGGTGTACAACTCACCTCAAGCATGGACGGATGATGGTGCTGCTGTGTGTTGTGGTAGGTGTAGGTGGGTATGTGCTCCGCCGGACCGTTCGCCTCCGCCGGTGCGTCCCAGTCCTCCTGTATGTTGATATTAAACACATGTTATAGCTTAAGCTCAAGTTATAAGCTTGACCACAACCTCTGTATCGCGCCCTAGGAACGTGGGACGCGGTGGGGAACGGATAACCCGTTCCCCACCGCATCTCCCGACGAGGTTTTGCGTTTTTGGTCAAGCTTATAACTATTTTTTTTCTGGTCCAGTTACTAGATTCATAATTATTATTCTGCATGTTATTTATTATACTTAACTACTTCTCTTACTTTAGAAAACTTTGCAATTGGATTTATGTTATTTTTTTTATCTTTCTAATTTTTTTAACTAGCTGTAAGTTTCCTTAATTCCGTGTAAGACGTGATCTATCGACAGCATTTGTCATAACAAAACGTATTAGATTCACCGAATTCGTTGATAGTAGAAATCAGAATTTACAGCAGCGGGAAGAAATTTGGAACACGAATTTTGCGTTCAATACATTCTGTTGTCAACTTATTCGGAAATCTAACATGGAACAGGTTAAATGTGGTATACGGACCGCTGCCACGGACGCGGGCTCGGCGGCTGCGGCGGCGGCGGCGCTCGGCGTGAATACCTGCGGGACCACCATCTACATTTACCACTCAGACTCACACATACAGCACACATTACTCTCGTTATTATTTTTAGCGTGTACACTAGACGCTCTGATTTTAAATCTCAGTATACTATTTATTTACTTCAATTCCAAAATTCGTTTATGCCGCGGAAACAACAAAACTGAATAAAAAGTATCCAGTGTACTTCTCCGGGACTCAAAATCTCCATACCAAATTATATAGAGTATAGCAGTGATGAAAGAGTATTTTTGTATGGGCGAGTTCATAATGTCTGGTTTACACGTATTAAGTAGATAACTAAATTTTACTTCATTTTAAGTTAATAACTTCGTGTAAACACAAAATTTAGAAGCAAGTGGCAAGCAAAACCGGCAACGCACTTGGGACTCTTCGGATGTCACAAGGGTCCATGAGCGACGGCAGTTGCTTTCCATCAGGTAACCCGTCTGCTCGTTTGCCCCCTACTTTCAACTAGTATATTATTTGTAATTATAATTATGCAGGATATTACTATCTTAATATGTGACGTCGCCAAAATCGTACCTTGGTGTCTGAAAGAGAGCCTGACCATTCCTCATTATCCCAATCTTCTGTGGCTGGGAAATTGTCGGTACCACCTGAAATATATTGTCAATGTTAAAGAGAAGTGTATAGTAGTTGACGCCTACTCAGTATCAATGGTGTTTTAATATCAGGAGCCACATTCTGTTGGATCAAACAAAATTAAAATAAAACTGAATAAATATGAAACATTATATTCTCCTCTCATTTTCTCCCTTTTACATACAATAACTATCACTTGACACTTGCCCTTCGATAGTAGAGCATCATAGTATGTCAGTAAGCTGACTGGTACCCTAATACCAGTATGCCACTATACCACATTACCATTTTTTTTTCATAACCTTATTAAAGGCTTGCTACTGTATTGAGACCGAAAAAGAAATCGAACGCATAAAACTATTTTTTTAATACAGAAACACCTTCACCTGTATCAGCATCGGCGCTGTTGGTCCAGTCGTTGTCGGAGCGCTCCGGCGGCGGGCGGGGCGGTCCCCGACGCGCGCCGCGACCGCCGCCGCGCCCGCCGCGACCGCCACCGCCCCGTCCACGACCGCCGCCGCGACCGCGACCGACCTCGCCTTCGCCGCGCCCTGTCACATACAGAACCATGAGAAAACAAGCTAACGGTCTGCTTCACCGCTTACTTATAAAGTTTCCACAACTTTTTTGATAGTTTATCCATACAACATTCGTTAAAAAACTGACTACAGTAACTGTAGCAATTTAAACATACGATATTTAAATATGACCCCAAAAATTCGAAATTTTGTTTTTTTATATTCTGATAGATTAGTGTCACTCTCAAGCCAAAATCCATCTAGCTGTTTATGCTGTAGAGGGTGCCAAACAAGTAAGTTTTAAACGTTTCAATTCAGGTTCGCATTTGCTTCGGTTGTTTCAGTTACGGTTCAGCTCCACAGCGGTTTAACAAATTTTGGTATCGTTCTAACATTGGAACCATGTTCCAACCGTAACTGAACCTCAGACGAAACTCGAACGCAGCTAAACGTGATAGACATTGCAGCGGGCCAATCAGCGCCCTTTTGAGTCAATTATGGGGTTAAATATGAACGCGACTAAGCCGACGCGCTGATTCGGCAGTAGACATATTGTTTCGAGTTTATGCAATATGAGTGTGACAAGATCAAATAAGAAGTTTATCTTGTAAAATGTTAAAATTAAGTTCGTATAATGTGTTACTTTATTTTACGATCGCCATTAGTGAAGTGACTCTTGATAATATTATAGTTTTTGTGACACATAATACGTAAAATTTCTATAGACATATCAAAGACTCTAAAAATTAATCACTTATTAAATTCAAAAAGTAGAATACAAGGCTTATTGTTAAAAAAGTAATTATACTTTCTTAATTAATTTTCGTCAATTTAACACACCAAAAAACGAAATATTTGAGTTGTGTGCGAGCTGAGGTAGCTTCAGACTAACTTTTCGTTTGACAGCGTCTGAATTACGTTTGAGTTCCAACAACGGTACAGCTTCGTTCTACTGAGCTGTGAAAACGATAGAGCAATACGAAATACGTTAAAAAGTCGAGTAACGTTCCAGTTTCGCTTGCATTTCACATGAAATAACTTAGCGCGGTTGCCCTGCTGTATGTACTTGAGATCAGAAATTATCTCATTGATACAAGCCTTCGCCCTAGCACCCTTTTGAGTGCAAACCATGAGTACATTTAAAGTAACATTCCGATCGCAACTACAAGCTTATACAACCCCAAATTAAAATAAAATGCCACATTAGCATTCTTCGCTAGGACGGCGCCTGAGCGTCACTGCCACATTAATAAAAGTTGTGTATTTACGAGCGCACACACACAGGGCCACGCGAGCCAACTGAGTTGAATCTATACTAACTGGGTCTAGGGCCAGAGCGAGAGCGCGTGTGTTCGCGGTCTCGCTCCCTCTCCACTTCACCGTTGCCGGCACTGGCAGCTGGCTTCTTGTTTTTCTTCTTCTCCCTAGTCTGCCATTCGCCCTGTAAAAATTAAATGCTCAGGGCCTGTTGCACTGCTTCCCGATTAGTGTCATATTGGGTATTCACAACTTTTTTGACAGATTATGCATGGAGAATAGGTTAAAAAATCGTGGATAGCCTATCCGACACTTATCAGGAAGTGGAGATACAAGCCGTTAGTTTCTATGTTAACAACTTACCGCTACATCTACCCTATACCTTCCAAGCATTTCAGACAATAGATTTTCACAAAGAAGGTTTTCTAATATGCAACTTAAAATTTTTGAAAAATCCACTCAGAATTTTAATCAGAAGGTTAAAATGTATGTACTTGAAAAATTGTAAAATAATTTTAAAAACCCCAACTTAAGTGGCCTACATGGCCGGTGGATTTATAAAAATTTTTAACTTTACTTTTTATGCCATATTTATTATCAGTTTTATATTTGATTACTTTACCGCGCAGCACCATTAATTGACGCGCAAATAATGTGAACCGGTCCTCCAAGTTTCTTGAATCTCCACCTGTATTCTTGTAATGAAAATCATACAATTAGTTCAGTAACCTGTGTCCGCAGCGTGTCCTCAAGCAGAAGGTTGCAAGCGAGCTCGACGTCGTTGTCAGCGTCATGCAGCGCCGAGCAAACCTCCTCCTCAGTGCGGTGAGTTGTCTCCATCAGGGTTGACACCTACGAGTAGAAGGAGTAAATGAGTTTTTACCCGATTGCGCCAGAAGGATTATATTTTCCGAGAGTATGTATGTATTGTTTGGCACGCTCTGCAGCCTAAACGGCGTGATGGATTTCGATTCGAGAGGTGTCGTTAGATTTTTATTTACTGTGATAGTGACACTGGGACCCATAGTTATTATTAGCGCTAAGTACCATATGAATGAAAACAGCATTTCAAAATCTTTGATCATGCTCTTAGTATCAAGCACTGACTATAACTACGGACTTTAATATATCACAATAAAAAAAACAAATATTTAAAAAATATATAAGGCAAGTCAAATGAAATATTAGAATGACACATAGGTCAAAATTTTTGAGCCTAAATAAAATACACCTGCATTGAAATAAAATTCATAACATCAAGTTTAGGAAGAGTAATCTTTAATTATGCATGATAAATATCTCTTGCAGTAGGAAAGAATTTTATCTTTTAAATATTACGTTTTAATTTATTATCTGTAGTAATTGATAAGTATTGTTGCCAAAACACATGTTATCAGGGACGTTAGTTGAGTCAGACCAACAACCTCTATGTAAACAAACTGCATAATGATACCAAATTATCAATACCTACCTTAACCAGGTAACCAGCTTACAGTGATCTCTTAGGCCCGGTTTACATTTAATTAAGTACAATAGCGAGTTAACAAGACAGCTAAAAATTAAGTAGTAAGTACAATAGCGAGTTAACAACACAGCTAAAAATTAAGTAGTAAGTATTAAGTGACGTTCAAACGTAGGCAAGTTAAGTAATCATAAGATGCTGGTTCGATAACAAGATATCACCATAAATTGCTCAATTACTCGCTACAAACTAATTACTCAAGTAAATACCTATTGTATTAAAATTTTTGATAAATGAAATATTATAATATGAACTGTACTAAACTACACGCACGCGCGCGCGCACGAACGTCTACACGCTGGTGAGTTAAGTTGGCGGGGTGCGGGGGACGCGAGAGGGGTAGCACTTCGCACTTAACTCGCCAAAAATAGGATCGTGTTCTATTTAAGCCAACGTAATTAACAACTTACAACTTAACTCGATTTTACTGTTCAAACTTCAAAAATAACTAAACTCGCCAATCGCGCAAGTTAACTAAATTAAGTGTAAATCGCCCTTATAGCAGTATCACTTTTATATTACAGTCTAGAAGTACCTTCTTTCGCACATCGGAGAGATCTTCACTCGGGCGGTCAATCATGTTTGCCATACGCAGTTGTTCGGTTGTGGCCTGAGAACAAAAGAAAACCAGTTACATATTATATTAATCCTAATCTGGCTATAAAAGGTATACTTAAATAATAGCAACATTTCAAAGGAATTGCTCTGCAATTTATTTTAGTACATTTTGCTTAAAAAATCGAATACATTTGATAAAATATTACTTCTAAATTAATTTAAATTGATTGTAAAATTGCTGTTCAGCAAAATTAAGAGCTATTTACAAGAAAAATTACAAAATGGATTCCTCTTAGCAATATTGCTAAGAGGTATTCATTTTGTGATTTGAGTGACCTTTTTAGGCCTACTGGCTCTTCAATTATAAAAAATTATGGCTAATAATTTTTCACCTGTGGTTTTGTTTTCTCTTTAGGTTGTGGTTTTTCTGTTGTTTTACCCTTCTCCTGCTTGCCCTCCTTGCCTTTCGCACCACCCTTGGTGGCGCGCGCACCCAAACTCATATTTATCTGCTAATATTTACAGCCTCTATTTACAAGCAGCTGTAACCAAAAAAAAAAATAATGAGTTATAACTGCCCCTGTAAAAAGAGATCGTGTGATTGAGGCCCTCCATCTCTTTCCAAACAGTCAAAACAAACAAGACGGGGTGGATGGACGAAGGTGCACACTGCACACGTATGTAACAAACAAAACAACCTTAAACTCTCTTTGTTGCTGTAGATGCTGTGGCGTAGCGTGGGAGGCAATTTTTAGGGGGTAGCAAAATTTCATAGAAAATAATAAAATATTCTAAATACTTGAAGGTTTCATATTTCTAACACATAGATTCGCAGCCATTTAAAAAAACGAAATATTTCATTACTTATTCTGTGATGAATTCTAGAAATTCCGTGCCTAATTGTAAAAAGATAATGAAGGTACTTGCGATTTTTTTTTAATTGGATTGTGTCAGCAGTGACATTTTTATTCGCGAAATTATTTTTCCAACTCTTAGCTGTAATGTCACATTGAATTATATGAGACAATTTTTCTGGTGCTATCTGCATTGGAAAAAAAACTTTTTGAGAAAAAAAAAATTCAAAAAGTTTTACGAAAAAGCGAATTATATCCATGTAAATAAAAAATGCTGTTAATGCTTGTAAAAAATTGTACAATCAAATTATAAAGCCTAATTGGGGGGTGGCAAAATTGTCCTAGGGTGCGGCAAAATTGTTATAGAGGGCAGCGAAATTGTCCTCTGTCCTGGGCAGCCAATACTGTGTAGATGTTGTCCTCAATAAACGGAGAACTTCCTTGAGATTTATGAGAAAACAATTTAGATATTGTTTACACAGTCAATCTGGCAACAGTTGATTTCATTAGTCAATCAGTTAGGCCGGGAGTGTGATAATAATATTATAAGAAGTTGATTGATGGACTGATAATTTTGTTATGGCTGAAAAGTGCTTTTAGCCATAATTCCATCAGTCTGATTGGTGGACTGAACTAGTGTCTACTTAAGCATATAACCATTGTCACAGCTGTTTGCAGCTTTTTTTTTATAACATTAACGTCTTGATACTATGTGAGAAGGGGAAAATGAAAGATAAATTAAGACTAAACTATAAGATCAAGACAATTAAGACAGTCTACTAGATTATTAATGCAAATGAACCCATCTGCTTAGCCAAAATAGCAAAAAACAAAAGTTCAAAACCTCCTATTTTTTTGGAAGTTGGTTAAAAAATATGACACTAACATACCCAGCTAATTTTTTTTTCTAATTTCTAAAACTAATTGATCATGAAAGGATATGATTACACAGCCTATTGATTAACAAGCCTGCATTTGCAAACTAAGAACAAACATATCCAAACAATCTGAGATTTTCAAACATGCAGTTCCGAAAGAAGATTCATAAGTCTCTTAAATAATATAGGTGGGTGTTGAGTATAGAAACTTTAAAAAGCACTATAATCAGTGTTAAGTAAAATGTGTCTTAATGATAATAATATCTAAGTAATTAGTAAGTATACCAAATTTAAAAAAGAATGTTATTGAACATAAAAGTTTAAAAAATTTAAATATCTGCCACAAAAAGCTACAGAAAAAATCTTAGAAGAACATTTCTCACAACTCAAGCTAAACAGTTATGTGAATGTAGTTGATGTTAATAACTGTAATTTTATATAATATAGCATTACTGAATCCATATTTGTTACACTTTTTAATACTGTACACATATAACAATATATATTGTACAAATCTCACTTTAAAATTTTAATTAATTTTTATGTTTACGTTTACCATATAAAATTTGATTCAAATAGTGGAAACATTATAAAAATTGTATACATATATCTGTCTATACTATGAATAACTTTAATTTTTGTTACAGATATTATTTTATATATTACATATAACATCAGCTCAATTAATCAACGAATAACTTTATAAACAGAGATAATAAGAAATAACTTTTAAAACAGAGTTGATAATTATTACCTAAATATAGAAAGGGTTTGATGTTGGATTTCTGTATAACTAGCTACAACCTGCATATACTAGATATTAGAAATGTTGCGCTGATAAAATGACTTAATAATATTTGGCACTGTTATGACTATCACTCTCATATAATGAAAATAGATGTAGCAAACTATAATAAATATTTACTAGCATAATATAACCTAAGTCTAAGTATTCCAATTAGATTTTGTATTATGCCTTTAATACCCTGGCTGTAAACATTATCGAATTATACGGTCAATGGGCCTTCAATAACAATACTCGTCATTTTAAACGTTGCAAACGGAAGCGCCGATTGCAGTAATTAACGGAAAACAGGTAAACAAAACATTAGTCTACTTGCTACGGAAAACATATTGATTTTAAGTCGTAACGCAAGGGAAGTTGAATTATTACGAATAAATATACGTTTTTCACATTATTTAAAAACATACTTTCTCGTTATTTTTGCACAAACGGAGACAATGAATCACTACAGCAAATCGGAACACTAGATTCGATAGGAACTCGGAAACGGCATAGGTTTCGAGAGAAAACGTTAGAGATATACGAAAATGCACTTCCTCACGTACAAAACCTGGTAACGTCATCAATCCTACGTGCATTAAAGCAAGGCGAAATTCAATAGGCGGCACATGTGGGGGACGCCATTCTTGAAGCACCCTTCTTGATATCAAAATGACAGTCTTTGTTTAGCGAATTTTTCGAACAAAACTCAAATTCACAAACTTTTTAAAGACACCCCAGCACAAAATTTTCAATGAGACTTATTTTTTACCTTAAAACTATAGGATTATCCAAATTTAATCACTATTTCAATTAGAATTTACTAATTCTCATACCTGTGAATGCGCTCTCAAACGCAAGCTGGTCACGTGACCTGACAGAAAAAGTGTTGCCAAAGTTTATAATTAACGATTTAATTATATATATATATAAAAAAAGATTAAAAGTCTCTTACACGGCCAAAAATTATTGATAAATAATTTTCATAAACTTATGAGCAACAACCTGCGATCCTGATTTTTATGATATATTATTATTTTAGTGACACTTTATAGGAATTAGTGTAGTACTTTATTAGACGAGCGAAGCGAGCCTTTTATATTCCACTCCCCGTACATATTTGTATTACACTTTACAGAAATTATGAGAGCTATAGGTTTGGGCATTACCTTAGTAGTAGCGGCTGGAAGGTCATCGAGCTGGTGGTGCACATTCATTGCTCTTTGGTTTTGGTATTGTATTTTATTTAGACAATGTTTTTTTTAATTCTTTATTTAATTAAAGGGATTTACGTACAAACATAGTTGATGTTTACGTAACAATCATTCACTTAGTTACAAGCACTAAACAGAAAATTTTGAAAATCGATTCACAAACGGCGGAGCTATGGTTAAACATACATAAAAAAATCCACAGCCGAACATATAACCTCCTTGTTTTTACTGTATCTTAATCTTCTTGTTTTAAATTTAATTACAAATTAATAACGAGTGAATGCTGAAACGTCATCAAGGTCATTTCCCGCACGAGCGTGCAGCCGCTCCGGCCAATGCCGGGCCCACGTGCCAGGCGTATCAGCTCGCGGCTTATACAAAATGTGCTAGTAGCCCTCGTGCGTTGGGTCGTGGATGTGTATTAAATATGTGTATCATATAATAAAAATCTTAAATATGTGTATAGTATAAAAGTAATAAATATATTTCCGTTGTCTGGTACCTGTAACACAAATCCTTTAGATACTTACCATAGATCCAGACTAACGTGGTATAAAGCATCCATAGATATAAAAAAATTGTCTTAACAGTTGCACATCTCAACTCATTGATGGCGTTGGTAGCACAATATTATTTTCATTTTCTATCTAAAATCATCGTCTTACCTCATACCGATCGTATTGTCATCGAGTATCTACAAATTTTATCCAAAACCGTAAAAAACATGTCATTGACTACTTTAGAACACAGTCAATAGTCATTGACTACTTTAGAAAACCCAATGTCATAATTTTTTTCAATTTCAAAAATCTCGCGAACCCTTAAAAGCTGGGCGTTTTCGCTAGTTGAGCTAGCGAAGCGAGCCTTCTATATCCCACTCCCAGACCCGAGTACATGTTTATTTACTTTACAAATAAAATAGTAAATAATTTTGAAGATAATAAGAAAAATAAAATAATATTGCACTACTAACTCCATCTATGAGTTGAAATTTGTAACTATAAAGCTTAACTTATCTTAACATTTAGTTTATCTGTCCGATAATTTTAGGTAATAAATAATAATAATCATGTGTGCAAAGCACGAGTTAAGATGTGCAACTTTAAGGATAAGCTTTTTCACTAGTAGTACATATAATAATTAATAAGAGTGATTAAAGATGTGTATGTAATTACTAATTAGTACCTTAAAAAGAATTACACTTGCAACATTATAATTGGCAAATTCGTGTTATAGGATTATGTAAAATTTAAAAATTAAAAACGAAGCTTTTGGTCCATTTTGACATATCTGATTTGACGTTACTGACATGTGTACAAAATATTACCGCCAAAATTTTGGTTTTATTTCAAATATTGTATGTATAGATTTATGTTATACAATTCATAATTATTTTATTAATGGCCCCTATACAACACAGTCACATTAACTAGACAGTTGACCTTGATAAAGAAATGTTAAAAAAATATAGCAAAAATCCAAAAAACAGCAGAAATCTAGATAATTGTTACCTTGTATCGGTATCGATGTTATAGCTAGTTTTCTGTTGCTGTTTTTAAAATTTTCTTATATTTTTCTACATTTCTTTATCAAGATAACAGTGTGGTATACTAGACGAATCAAACAACAGTGCTGGATAAGTACAAAGATAATCATTATTTACAGTTTACTTCACAGAATAAAGTATACCTTATTTTGTTACAAAGCTATCGAAAAAGAATCAAGTTGAATCGCTTACATTTTATTATTAATGTAGTTTTAAGATTTTCATCAAATAATGTCATTATTGGAAGATATATTTTTGGGAGATGAAGCAAATGAAGCTCAAGAACTGGAAAGGGTTATTGAAGGTGAAGAGTTTGAAGAAAGGGCACAACCCGACAGCGACGAAAACAGTGAAAAAGAAGATGAGGCTGGTATGTTAAATATAAAAAACACCAATATCACATCAACTTTATTACTTTGCCACCTTCTTTAACAAGTTTTTAACCTTTTCACTTATGCATTACGTATGCAATACTGTCTACTTCTTATAGTAAATATTATTGCCTATTTCAGAGGAAGATAAAAGAAGAGTTGATCCTAATGCCACAAAGACCAAGCGTGTTATCAGAAATCCCCGATTTATCCTGAATCCAGCACGTTTGACAGGACCACGAGGTATACAAGTGATACCAGAACATTTTAAAGATTTTAAGTTCAAAGGTAGACATTAATATATTTTTTTTTATTATAATATCAACTTACTTATTATGCAATACTAATTTATTGAAATATGAATATACTTTGTATAGGCACATTTACAGCCTGTATTTAATAATAACCTAAATTGTATAGGTAAAGGCTGTGAAAAAGAAGACCTAGATCTAATATTGAAGAAGCTAGAGCATTGGGCCTACAGACTTTTTCCAAAATTTCAATTTGAAGATTGTTTAAAGAAAATTGAAACTCTTGGCAAGAAAAGGCCAGTTATGGTATGATAAGTATTTCATGTTATAAAAAATATTTTGTGAATCAAACATTTCTATACTAAATTTGTATTTTCAGGTGCATCTTACAAAAATAAGATCAGGTCAGCTGTATTCGGATGAAACAGTTGTGCAGAAAGATTCCAGTGATGATGACACACCAGCTGCCGAGCCTGAAGAGGATGAGTTTGACAGACTCCTGCAGCAGCAGATAGAGTTGGCCCGAGCCACTCCCGCACCTAACTCTGCTAAGAAACCTCTTCCAACACAGAGCCCAATTGAAAAGAGGTACACTGATTTTTTACAAGTATTAGATACTGTAGGCAGATTGTGCTTAATTTAATTCAGTAATATATTTCATGATAATTTGTAGGATATTGTTATAGAATATTTTTCTTATGACAATATCATGTTACTTTATTTTTCACCAGGTTAACATCAATACAAAAAGCAACATCATCACCATCAATAAGTGAGGAACAGAGAGAAAGGATGCTAAAAAGTAGGAAGTTAGCAGAAGAGAAAAGACTTGCAAGATTAAAGAATAAGTCAATGGAATCTGCAGAATCCACACAAAGTGTGAATATTGTTTTAGGTGATAAACAAGAAAGTTCAAACCATGAAGCTATTAATGATAAAAATAGTTTTGAAATTGAAGATACAGAAATAGGAAAGATGAAACGGCACAACAAATCCAATGTAATTGATAGCTCTGATGATGAAGATGCTACTGTAACTTATGTAAATGAATCTATAGCTGTGGATATACATTCTCATCATGAGATTAGCCAAACAGAAGATAATGTAAAGGGCCGAGACATAGATAATAATGTCGAAGACATTAATACAATTAATAATATAGAAGTGATAAAGGATAGTAAAGATGATAGAGTAGTTTTAGAGATATCCAGCAATGTTATAGAAGAACCAACAGAAATTACCACTGATGATAACATTGATAAAGAAAGTGAAATGGTAGAAGAAAGTTGTAATGATCATGGTAAAGGCCAAGAACTAGATGAAACAGATACAAATAATGTACAAATAGTGGGAAGTGAAGGAAACCAAAGCCAGGAAATTATTGACAAACTTACAAATAATCCTACTGTAATCAAAACTGATCATAATGGTATAGATGTGGATGTGGCAAAGGATAAAATAAGTAGTAGTTTGGAAGCCTGTGAGATAATGGATGTTGATTTTAGTGAAGAATTCTAAAATTATATGTATTAAATTTTACTCACTTGAGACAAAGCTTTTTATGTTAAAAACAAAGCTGCTAACACATTTGGTATAGTCAGTATTGTCTTGGAGTTGAATAGGGTAAATCTTTAAAGATAAGCTTGAGTGTTTAATAATCGAGAAATTAAGCAATAAGTAATCATTTTATCTTTGTCAGGCAAGTCAAAAGATGTATTTGGTACACATAGAAATAAAGGCAAAATTTATTTTCTTCATAATCTTATTATGTATCGTGCTAAGTAAATTGGGTTGTGTTTTTAATGTTAATTTGGTATCCAATTATAAAGAAAGTACTAAAATACATATCAATAGTTTATTTAAGATGCAACCAAAACACTATCTTATCACAGTAAATTATATCTAATATAACTAGTTTTACAAAATGCATGAATCTTTGTATGAATTCTAATAATAGAAACTATCCCCACCATGCAACAAATAAATTATGCCACTGTGCTACATTTCAGTAACAACAAATAAAATATAACAAATGAATACATTATATAAAGGAATACTTCCTTTTAAATACAGGACTAAGAGTCAAGATAATACTTATTACATCAAGCAAGTCTTTGTACAAAATATTACAAAATCCAGTTATACTAAGGAAATTATTACCTAAACAGAATAAATAAAGGTAATTTTTGATGACATAGAATTATTTAAATTTTAATATTTATTTAAATGGTTGAGAAAAATAACGTTTAGCAATTTCAGGAGTCTCAGTTTAGGAATTATGATTATATTTTGTTCATAATTAAATACATAACTTATTGTAGTCATTCAGTTGGAATGTAGCACTACTCACACCAATATTTGAAGGTGTATGAAGCATGCTAAACTGCTAAACATTTATTTTCTTTGACTTTACATTTGCAACAAAATTGGCAAGATCTATTTACGAGGATTTTAAATATTAGCAAATAAAGTAATGCTATGTTGTTACTATTAAGTTGACACAATACTATTTATATTTTACTACTTAGAGTTTGCATACAACTTTTTCTCGGCAGAACTGAAAGAAAAGGCCTAGGGAAGGCATGGCGAGTGCTCGCATACTTTTGGTAAACAATTTATCAGATGGTTTCTAATTGGTAAATGGCGAATAGATGGTAACGCGTTGCCATACATGCACCTTTCCTTCCCGAAATGCCCACATCTTAAAATTTTGCGCGACCTATATTATAATTACATTAAAATTGCAACACCAGATTATATAGAACCTTTGTATTAGACCATACATCGAATTCTTAATACAACAAGACAAGTAAATTCTGTACACAATTTTTAAACATTAACTCTAAAATATTTACAATTAGTATTTGGTTTAACACTGGATTCTTTAAACATCAAAAATCCATTAATCTGAGAATCTTTAAATACATTTACTAACAAGTATATGAAATATAATGTTTGCAAATTAATTATATAAATATTCACATAAATCACTTGTAGAAGGTGATATCTAATAAGGGTGTTTGTGACATGTACAAGATTTCTTATACCACGAAATACATAAATTTTCAGATTACCAATTATGACCAACAAATAATAGCAGGTAAATAAACAATGTGACCTAATTTCAGCCTCTGTCAGAGACAAATACTGTCAAATACCTTGGCTTGGTATCTACCTATGGACATAATTTAAAAGAAAATATGGCAAATGTAAACACCAATTCCAGAATACAGACTATTTTGCAGGAACTTATAGAAGCATTTTATTTACAAGATGAGCCCATAAATTTGCACTTGGACATATAACAGCAGCATCTTTATAGCCTTTTAATTCAGTTTGTATCTGGTATTAAAGAGGCAAAAAATGTCGTAAATATCATCCAGGTGACAGCTAAAAGCGATGGCTGATCGTTCTCGTTGGCAGGTTCGTTTGTTTGTTCCTGTCTGTTTCCATTCTGTTCAGCCCGGGGCTCCTCGTTACCGTCATTCTCAGGCTGGTCGTTACGTTCGTGTGGTGCTTCATTGCGAGCCTCATTGTTGGCCAGGTTCACGCGTAGATCGCGGAAGAATCCAACTTGATGTCTGTAAAATAAATGTGAGTAAAAAAAATTTCACTACAGTTGCATACCACAAGAAAGTTGGCCTCAATTCCATTATTGGGTGGAAACTGTACAAATAGGAACCAAAATTATCCTTTCTTCTCTTCTATCTTTTCCTTGGAATCAAGGTAATAAAAGCAGATCAGTAGTAATAATTGTACAGATGTTACAGACAGGTGACAACAATAAACCAACTCATCGAAATTTATTTTTTCTTACTAACCTAACTACAAAATTTTTACTTACAAGTAAGCCATCGCAGCAAGAACAATGACCAGTAGCAGTCTAGCAGGGCTGCCGTACACGTACAACAGTGAGAGAAGTATAGCGAATCGAGATGCTGCGTATATGTGATCCAACCAGTCCCTGGCCTGTCTTCCTTCATCCACCTCGGGGTCACGTACGGGAGCCGGTTGTGGTGGAGTCTCTACGGGCGGTGGAGCAGCAGCTGCTTCGGCTGTTGCTTGCCACCTGAAATTGGCCAAAGTAGAAAAACTATTAGGTCTAAGCTGATAGAAGTCAGGGCTGGTGTTAGCCCTACCAGCACCCTGGACGAGAATTTTTCCGTAACTTGTATTCAACAAATCGATTCAAGCGCCCCTTTATATGTTATGCGGTATCCCATTTTAGCTTGGGCCCTGAACAGTGATAGAAAAACAGTTTCAGATAAGGTAGAGCGAAATGGCAGCCATGGTAAAGAAGCATGAAGTTTTATAGAAAAATAATAGTTACTTAAATATTGTAGTAGTTCATGGACTGAGTTGAGTCCTAACAGGATACATAAAATATAGTAAATGACACAAATGTTGCAGATATATCAGAATATTGAAATAATTATTAAAAATTGATTTTTAGTCTTTGAGCTGGTGCTATTAAAACATTGTCGAAATAAGTCTTATTAATGCATGCGGTCTACCATATTAAATTATAGTTAAGGTATTAACTTACATATTAGCGTACTGCTGCATATATTGCATGTAGGCTTGCTGCATCATCATCATGTGGTTTGCCATGGAAGCAGGATCACTTGGCACCGGTAGGTACCCCTGCCCCAAGTTGTAGTTCGGGTATGGGGGAACTCTCCCATAGTTATTGACAAACGAACTGAGATAGTTCTGCATTTCCACTGTGTGATTCTGGTCATTTTGTCGCACTTCAGGCCGAGCTGGCTCTTGTGGGCTTGGGTTTTCTGCCACATTCCTGTGCCGTAACCCGTCTGTATTGGGTTCTGTTTTCTCAGACACATTTCTTTTCTCAGTCATTATATTTTTCTTTGGTGCGCAAACTAGGTGCATAGTGTGTATGAATTGGTCTTCATAGTTGCGGAGGATGTCTTTGATAATAGCATTGTCGTCCAATAGTTGGCCAGAGTAAATTATTTTTTGTTCCTCTTTAGTCTGTAAAAATATATGTTTTGAGATAACAGACAAGTGACATATTTTTATTAAAAAAAATATGTTAAATGGTTTAGAAAGTTAATAAATTGAACTAAATTCTAAATAAGCCTCCTTCAAGCAATTTTATTAATTTTATCTTCCTGTTATTCTACATATTATACTACTAGTTGTTGCCCACAACTACATATGTATGAAACCTTATAAATTATCCTGTTCTTACATATTTTTAATAATTGCTTGGCTTCTATTGGACATACTTTGAAGTTTCTTCCTTGATAAATGGACTAACCAACACAAAAATATTTTTTTCAAAAATTCCGGCCAGTATTTAGTTCCTGTGATTAGCGCATTCAAACAAACTCTTCAGCTTTAAATTGTAATTAAAGAAGTATAGATTATCATGGTGTTAAATCTTTTTTAATAAATAAGAATATTTACATCATAAATGGTAGTAATTGGTATATAATATTATTATTAACTTTTTTACACAACTTTCCCTTGAGTCTAACAATGTCATTCTGAGTTAATAAAAGGTATCATAAAAATAAAATGTAGAAACTGTTAAAATTGTTAATTGCCAATTACTCTTATCAGATAAAGTTATTGATTGCATTTACAGTTGAAAACCATTAATATTATAACAACAGATTTATAATGGGTATATAGTCTATAAAGCTAGTACATAAAATATATTGTGTGTGTATAAAAACAAATTGTGCAATTAAAATAGTTAAATTAGTCATAATATAACTAGAATAATATCAAGATAGCCCTTTTAAAATCTGCATAATAATATTTTAAGTTATACATAATTATGAGTTACATACCAAGTAAACACATTTCATTTTAATTATTTGCATACATAAGTCGCTTGCAAATGCTAACATTAGCATTGTAGATAGCCAAATTAAACGTACATTTAGCGAAAAAAACGCGGAACAATGTATTATTAAAAAATGATGTCACGAAATGTCAACTGAGTGTTTGTTTTGTTAATTCCGTGTTATGCAACAATCATAAGATGAACTTTGGATAAAAAACACGTGATTTATGATGGAAATGATGTGATGAATGTATTATTATATTGATCTCACCGGTTTGCTAGGATACACTTCTGAAAGATGCCCTTTCAGTTCTCCAACCGTCCAGGACGTTCGGCATTGGATATTCTGATCCTCGATTTGTTGATTGGGAGCCTTAACTATCAATGTAACGTTATCTGTCATCATTTTTATTCATTCGATAAAACCTTTGATATATAAAGAGTGAAATAATAGGTTTGTCGCTAATAACTACACGACACTGGACTGTACTTTTTTTTCACTACAATTGTCCAACACAATAACACTTCGAATATTGCACCGTTCACGATTTTTATGTTTTGTGGCTGATTGTTATTGGATTCTGCGTAAATAAATACTTGTTACGTGAGAATATTACGGCCCCGCACTTGACAATTTATCATAAAATTATCTGTCGAATTTTCATTGGTCCAACAACGCCTTTTGGCTGTGTTACCATTTAATGCTTACATTTTTACCAATGTCAGTTGTCAGAACAAATATAATTCAATTGTGCCCACCCTGCGCAAACGCCAAACTTTTTTGACAATTAGAGCCTCTGGAAGAAAATTTCTATTGTGTTGGTATTACAAGCGTGGCGTAAAATAATTTTACAGCACGTCCGAATTTTCTGATCAACGTCTTATAATGTTCAGCCGGGCCATGGAGTGGGTGAACGTTTATCAATTTAACGTTCTTATTTAACGTTTAACCATATACTCTTCTTGACATTTTTTATCCATACGCTGGACTGACGATAAGTCTAGCCATGGTAAGAGAATTCTCTTCCCATTCGTTCCTACACTCAAATCGTCTCAGTAAAGAGCTGGCATTTCAAAGGTTATCGTCAGTCCAACGTATTAGAAATTAGAATAAAGGTCAGTGGTCAAATATCAATTATTGATAATATCCGAAATCTGCGACAACACACTAGAAATTAATTATATTGGTTGTTTTCGCTATCGCATACTAGAAGCATTTGAATCCGAATATTTTTGGGATTCTATTAATAATTAAGTTATGGGAGACTATTTTCACAAGCGTTAAAAAGCTACTAGATTTCGTGTAAAAGTTAACGGATTGGCAACCCTGCCTGAAGGTAAAATAATTTGACAGCTACGTCCAAACTTCAAAAAAGGTGTTTTGACATTTTATGTTTATTACTTTTTCTAGTACTAGCAATGAGATACTATTGTATGGCAATGTTATAAACCGTAAAAATTTTAACCTTAGATCATTATTTATGAATCACATAGCAATCACAGTTGTCTTTAGACGTGGCGATACGATTAACTTTAACATTTTCAAGTGTAAAGTCTAAACTTAAACAAAAGCCAAAATGTATCGTTATTTGGCGCCTATAAAGACCTACATTATTAAAAAAACTAAATTTAAAATTCAGAAACGTCAATGTCAAAGCCCAAAGAGGAAGAAGTAGGTACTTAAGTGCATCTTTTTTGTTTTTTTATTTGAATGTATAATTTAACTATAATTTTCTAATGAACATTATGGTTTGAAAGTATAAACATTTTCATTTTAGTAAAAATACTTTAAAGAACAAAGATGCAAAAGTAGAAATTTAAGTTATTCATTAGTAATTACCAACCCTCAGCGACCATCGGACTTCACTATTCATCATTGACTACTTTATTCAAAACCTTCTATATACAATGGGAGTGACTGTGTATGTATTTATAGACGGTTGATGAATTAAACGCTTTTTTTCTTTATTTATAATTTATTATATTTGTAGCCTACAACAATACCCGGTACCGGAAAACAAAACCGGCACATATGTGATAGAGTTGTTGACGAAGAGAATTCTTGCTCTCGGAGCGACTCAACAGGGCCAATTTCTAGTGGACTGTGAAAGCTACCTCTCTCACCCACAAATGGGTAAGATTCATCTCTGTTCAATTAATATTTTAAATTATGCTTCTTTTAAAAATATTTTACAATCATTTGTGTAACACAAGCCCTGTTTAAACATATTAATAACGGAGACATTATTATGGCGAAAATAATCTGATTATAATAATTCTTGCATACTTTAATTAAATTTAAACATGGTACATAAGGTTTACTTACTTTTGTTTATGTTTTTAAGGTCTAAATGTCTATCCTGCAGGTACAACTAAGACTGTGCACATTCTCCATAATTCTGAGCAACCAGCTTCAGTATTTTCTATCTTAGAAAGTGGCACAAAGAATATACATGTTATTGCGGATGGTTTATTTGATTTGCTGATGATGAAATTGTCTCAACACTACACATCCAAGAAACAAACTAAAATAGAAAGTAAAGGACCTAAATTTGAACTTGGAGACTTTTGTGTGAAGCTTGGATCTGTTACTATGAATCAGAATTTTAAAGGAGTTTTAATTGAGGTAACTATTTCCATCCTTTCTCCATTATTTAATTTACATTCTCTAGTAAAGTTATATTGTTATGTAATTTTTAGGCTTCCATACCCAAAAGGTAAAAACGGGACCCTAATATTTAGACTTCAAAGTCTGTCTGTCCGTTTCCAGACTGTATCTTAAGAATGATAATAGCTAGACAACTAAAATTTTCACAGAATATGTATTTCTGTTGCTGCTATAACAACAAATACTAAAAATAAAATAAATGTTGAAAGGGACCCCTCATACAAGAATGCTATTGTTAGCATGTCATAATTGGTTGTTATAACTGCTCAACTTCTAAAACAAGTTTTCTGAATTTTTGCTCTCTACTGGTACAGAACCATTTGAGCGCGAGTCCAACTCGCACTTGGCCGGTTTTATTTATAATAATATGGACTTTGAAACATTCAAATACTAGTTTTTATCAACATTATTATGTGATATAACATAATATGCTTTACATTATATCAGTGTAATTCTTACAGAATCTCCCTTTGCTTGTACACAAACAGATAATGCAACAAGCAATATTTAGTATAATTAACTTTTAAACAGTTTATTAACAGTATTTTTGCTTACAGGTGGAATATCGTCCTTGTGTGATGGCAAATGCTGTCTGGGGCCTACTCCGGGAATTCCTCCAAGGTCTTCTAGGACCGTCAATACCTATACAGCCTCCTCAACACTTACTCAGTCGGATGAATGAGATATACACACCAATTGACACAATATACCAGTACTTAGAACATTTTAGTGCATACAGAAAGACTACTGGTTTAAGGAGTGCGTGATTAAGTTATAAGTTGGTTATAATGAATGTTTTTACTGATAATAGTTTTTTATTCTTTTTAAGATAAAGGCAAAAGTCTCAACTCTTAATATCAGTTTATAATGGCTTGAGCATGTTTCTGATTAGCATTTAGGTCAAATAAGAAAATAATATACATTCTTGCATTAAACCTTTTTTATGAAAATACTATTATTAATTAGTTAAAAAGGAAGTAGCTTTAAAAGAAGTGAGTAAATAATAATATCCTTACTTGCAGTTGCCAAGTCTGCACTTTTATCAATTTTGCTTTAAAAATTCAAGCTTCCTGAAAACATCATGTTTCTTAATTGAGATGTTACATTGTCATAACAACAATCTTACTACAACAAATATTATTATTTTATTGCGGTAATAACAACAATTCTGTATGAAAACAATTAAACAATGATCTAATCATGTTTATAAGCAGTACAAATAACTTTTTACTCTTGACAAAAATTTTGCAACCGAAGCTGCTACATGATGCTATGTTGGATGTTGATTTTGCTCATTGGTAAGTCTTTTTTTATTGCTTTAAAAACGGATACTATCATTGACAAAAAATTTATTAAATGGTTATTAAACGAGATGGTGCATGCAACTCCAAAACTTTTATCGCGCGCGGACCGTACATAGTATCCAATTTTAGGGACAGAACGTGTCCTAGGTCCTTACCGGGACTAAAAGTACATCTATACCACATTTAATAATGATTAAATGGTTAAAGTGAGAGCTAGTAACACAATTGTTTAAACGAGAACTCGTAACAGACAGACATACACATCCATACTAATATTATTAAATGGGAAAGTGTATTTGTTTGTCTTTCATTCACGGTCTGATGAAGCAACAATTGACTTGATTTTTGGCAATTTTTACCTAAAAATTCAAACCACATAAATATTTCAAACTAGCTGACCCGGCGAACTTTGTTCCGCCTTAATGGCAATAAATAAGCAGATTGTGTTTTTTTTTTATTGGAAA
>JAOTAV010000018.1:93076-113975 GCA_026546445.1 Cyclargus thomasi | reverse complement strand
ACACACACAAAAAATTTCATCAAAATCGGTCCAGTCGTTTAAGAGAAGTTCAGTGACATACACACTCACAGAAGAATGATATATATATATAAAGATTAAGAAGCGTGATGGAATGTTATTAGAAAATTATTTTTAATACAACTCTCATAAGTTTGGAAGAAATCCTTGGTACTAAAAGAAAGAAAGACACAAAAAAAGGATATTGGCGAAAAGCTTATAGAAGACTTTTTATTAATAAAAAAATATATAAATATTGTTTTAGAGGTTTTTATGTTTGGAAGTTTGTGCGTCAATCACGCCGAAACTGCTGTACGGAATTAGATAATACTGACAGGGTGTTGGCTAACCTTAAATATACTTTTTATTCCGTTTAACCTGCGCGTCCACTGCATTGGAATCGAAGTGTATGAAAGCCGTAAATCGCAAAATGCATTTGGATTTAACTTCGGCAGTTTAGTATACTATTAGTATACTAAACTAGTTATATATTGTGACATCTACCAAATCGTAAACAAGCTTTTGTACGTTAAACTACGCGACGTAGATATTTTCTCACTACCTGCACAAATTTTGTAGCTCGCGGGAGCTGTACATTTTTAGGAATAAAGTACCATAGTGCCTCCTATATTATATCCATTAACATCAACTTAGCTTTCAGAATATTTTCGTAAAATGAAGCGTCGCACCCTGGGCTGCAGGGGCGGCTTAAGTATCTATTTCTATTACAGTGCAGGGGGTGCCGAAGGAATCTCGCCCAGGTCGGTTTTAGGGCTAACGCCGGTTTCGGCTAAAAGTTCAATTGAGCACTCTGGACTTACTATATATTCTGGTACTATGTATACACTAGACTTATCTCAGAAGAAAAGTGATTACTGCACTAGTGTTATTCACACAACAGTAACGAAACACAGTTATAAGTTATTTAGTGATTAAAATCCTGACTACCTTATTAGCTACATCGGCGGCTGTATCTTTTTCCACATTCTCAACATACAATTCTCTGCTTTTGTAATCCACTGTTTCTTCAGCTGACTTCGGCAATGGAATTATACGACTACTAGCCTTTGAAACTCGAACCTGAAAATTAATAAAACATTTAACTGAACTAAACTTGTATTTATTTTTAGTTACATTACAATTTACAAATGAACAAGTGAGACTATTATGAATGTTTCTAAAAAATCTGGCTGTATATCTTTGAATACAGCCAGATTTTTTAAATTTGTTATTAACAATTTTTACTACTGTAAGCATGGATTTGTTTTCTCAGCAAAAAGTAAACGAAAAGTTTTACAACAAAATTTTTTTGCTGTGTAAACATTGTGATATAATATTGGTTTGTATTAATTAGCGGAAGTTGCTGGATTGAGCGGCAAGTGCGAATGGGACTGGTCTTTGAGGGATTCCGCAGCAGCGAGCAGGCAAAATGTTTTAATTGAAATGGCCAATTAGGGACCCCTTGAAATGTAATATTATTATAATTTATCACATAAAATCTTAACACAAATAAAAAAAAAACCTCTACTAACCAAGTTTCAACAGTATGGTAGTTGCAGTTTCCGAGCAAAGTGACTGTGGCATACTAAGTATGCCAAAGGCACTTTTTTCCAACTGGATAGACTAACAGACATGACAAAACTATAAGGCTACCGTTTTTTGTCTTTTAGCTTTGGAACTTATTATTTTCAACCAACCTTTTCACCTTCCTCTGTAAACCTCCACTCAATGTCAGTACCCTTCAATGTCTCTGGATCTACTAATTTGACATCAGAGGTCACAAGTAGTGGCGCCTCAGATTGTACTGTCACCCCAGGAAAATCTTTGTCTTTACCAACCTGTAACATAAAAATTAATTAAATTGCATGCTTATAAATTGTAAGCTTTAGAAATCTGACGTGAAACTTCATTGTTTTGTGAGTTTCATACAATGAGTGAGTTTACCTTTGGCCCAACTTCCCTAACCCCCCTATCACTATTACCATCCCCTATTCCCTCATAAAGGCCGACAACGCACTTGCAGCTCTTCTGATGTCACAAGTGTCCGTGGTTGACAGCAGTTACTTTCCAATACACACTGTTGCAATTGCCCATAGGCCTACATTGTGTGTTTTTATGATAAACACAAATTCAAATATATGACAACCTCTGTGGCTCAGTTGGAAAGAGCTCTGGTCGCTCAAACCGGGGGTCGTGCCGAATGAGCAAAAAGTTTTTCAATGTTCCTGGGTCTCGGATGTATATTAAATATGTGTATTATATAATTAAAATCTTTAATATGTGTATAGTATGAAAGTATAAAATATATTTCCTTTGTCTGGTACCCAACACAATCCCGTTAGGTATTTACCATGGGACCAGACTGACGGTGTGAAGCATCCATAGATATATAGATATTAAATAGTATATATATAGATGTTAAATAGTTCAACCACAAAGCAAATTAAATATATAAATAGCAACAAACAGCTTGTCTTATTGAAGGTATGCAAAAACTGTTTTACCACTCTGAGATGTGTGTTGAGACCCTCAACGATGACCCAGTTGCGCTCCTGTATCACCTGCGTAACAATCCCCTGCTTGCCCTTGTCTTTACCAACAAGGATCTCTACTCGATCGCCCCTAGAAACATATAACTTACATTGTCAATTTGCAATTACTAGTTTAGGAATACTGTGTACCGATGTTACTGGTAAACATCTTTACATGTTAAGCTGCATCCATAAATTCATATTGCTTTAGGATATACATTTTCATTTAACCATGGGACCCCAAACTAGCCAAAGTCTTAATCTTGGTGGTCCCTTGAGAGCTACTTGTTTATATTATCATATAGGCATAACCATAAAATGTGTGTGCACAATGTGGGTATAAAGTCTATATAATTGTATATAAATGTATAATAGTCTATATAAATGTATAATAATTTTGTTTTTCCATACTTAAAAAAGCTCCATTCTCCGACTGGCTCCAAAAAAACCTTCTTTCTGTAAACCCCTCTTTCATTTTGTTGACGAAACTGACCGGTCCAGGGCCTGTTCGTCGTAAATCTGAAACGTTTTCGAGCTACTTGTGCTTCTGGATATTGTGGATATCCAGTAGGATTCTTCCAGTAGACCTTAAATATGTGAAATTAGAGGTTAAGCAAAACACTTATTACACCGCTTAAAATCCACTTAACTATTGATTTACCTGCTCATAGCTACGTTTAACATAGGACTCAGGTAGGTTGGAGTATTTTATGGTTAAATCTCCAACTTTTTTCGATAAATAACTGAATATACGCATATTTATTTATTTCATAACCAAACCTCAAAATTGTTCTACTTCTTCGTCTTTCTAAAATTGACATTGATATATAATGTGACAGCAGATGACAGTTGGTTTTTTTAAATAAAACAGCAGTCAGCAAGAAAACGGTTAAAAAAAGATTTTCGGTAACAATGCAATATGCTAATTACGACACCACTAACCACATGAAGTATCATTATCATAATTCTTTATAAATTCATACTGACATGCATTTATGAGCTATTTATTTAACAAACTTATTTTAATATTTACTCTGGAAGAATAAAAAGTCGATTAGCTTGTCTATGCTTTTCATAGACAATTGACGTAAATCAGCTGTCTGCCCAAGTTATTGTAGGTGGCAGCACCGCATCACGTGAATTTTCATGGCGGTGTTGTAGGCCTAAACCCGTATCGTCTTGTGATTTCACCAAAAATATTGCTGTTTCGGATTTACAGTGAAAAACAGCATTCATTTTGAATATCGGGTGAGTACTATTTTTATTATCTTTTCAGGCCCCGTAGAAATGCGCACGGAAAGATCTACGAGCGATTGATAATTGTCAAAAATTATGTTGGGTGCCTTGGGGTGGCTGAGGGGGTCGATTTTTGGGAGAACGATTGGCGCCAGGAAGTCTGATGACCGAGCACCGTTAGCCTGGATCAAGTATCGATTATTAGTAACCTAAATCCTACTGCGCCTGTATAACATTCTGTCGCGAGAGTCCGTGAAAAACGAACTGAAAAATCGATTATTCCGACAAACAATTATCTGTATGAACTATGACACAGTGCTTCGTGAGTTATGATTTATTTGTTTTAGTGTACCCAAGGTCGCATTAAGATTTCATGACGATCATTTCAGTGAGCACCATGACTGAATACTGGTTGATAAGTGCCCCAGGGGACAAAACCTGCCAACAGACATGGGACACCCTAAACAATGCCACAAAATCAGGCAACCTCAGTGTCAACTACAAATTCCCTATTCCTGACCTCAAGGTAACTTCTGTTATTATCTGTAAATATAAGGTTTACTGCTACTGACATTCTATACTACATGTAAACAATAAAACTATGTATATTATTGCTATCCTTTATACAATGGCAGTAATTAATTTTATTAAAATAAACAATTAACTTTTCTTAGATATTTTATCTCATTTTGATGTATTTTATGTAATTACCATTTTAAACTATAAGCAAGTTTCATTAAGTTCTTCGTGTGTTCTGTAAAATTAATCTGTGCTATAAATTAATCTATGCAGATCATATTTTATTTTCTGATATTACTAAATAATTATTTTTGGATAGTATGTGATGAAAACAAATTGATTTGAAATTTAAATCAGGTTGGGGTTTTAAAGTGGTAACTGACCATAATTAAAATCAAACTAATTTAGCCTGATGGTTATTGGTTTTGAAGGTTCCATACCCAGAGAGTAAAAACCCTATTACTAACTACTAAAACTTCAATGTGTGTCTCCAGGCTGTGTTGCAAGAATGTAAGAAGCTAGAGACTTGAAATTTTCACAGATTATTGTTTAATGAATGTAACACTATGGTAACTAAAAGAGTATGATATAAAAAGCTATAATATGTATTGCTAATTTTTTATTTTAGGTTGGAACATTGGATCAGTTGGTTGGCCTGTCCGATGACCTCGGAAAACTTGACACCTTTGTTGAAGGTGTCACAAGAAAAGTTGCACAGTATCTTGGAGAGGTTATTTTTTATAAATACTTAATTGGATCCCTAAAAATTAACAGAACAATTCTAATGAGTAATTAAATTACAAAAATTGTTTTACTAATTTTTTTATTAATTTTCTATTTGCGTGAGGTCAAACTCCTACATTTTTATATTTTTAGGTATGAAAAAATCATAACATTGCAAATTTGATTTGACAGGTACTAGAAGATCAACGAGACAAGCTCCATGAGAACCTGATGGCAAACAACAGTAAGTAAATTTTTTATTTTTTTACATTTTTTTCTTTTACAATGGCACTAAACAATTACACTATAGTTATTTGATTCCACTTAATATTATTTAATTTGGATTTAAAAATAATGGTGTTTGGTGCCATAAAGAGTGCTAAAATAGTTTATTAAAATTACACTTTAAATAGGTCAATGATGATATTATAATAAATGCATGAAATATTAAAGTGATAGTTAAATAAAATATCATAAATGAGCATGTTTGGGAGTTATAGTTAAAGAAAAAGAGCTATGTTGAACATAAAAACATGGTGCTGTCAGCATGAACAACTAATTTATTAGAGAAAAGAATGAACATAGGTTTTAGGATTTAAACATAAAAGCACAGAGTAGTGCGAAATATATTATTAGCATGTATTGCTGGATTTCGGTGGTCTGTTTTATTTTATTTTTTAAATCATTTTTACTATTTTATTTTTATTTTATAAAAGTTTATATATAATTTGCATGTTTTGTCATTTAATTAAGTAACAAACAGAACAATTAATATTTTACCTTTTTTTGATATTCATATAATTTTAATTTGCAAATTCATAAAAAAACATTAATCAAGTAATTCACATTACATTATCTCACATCATAATTTGAACTATAAATATATTGCACATTTACACTTTGAAAAATTAATAATAATTTCATCGAATCTTTATATACTAGGTGTAATACAATTTTAATAAGCAATTTTATGATTCTAAACTAAATGATAAACTTTTTAAAGATTCGTTGATACAATGACTAAAAATAATTATCTTTATGGCAAGTAAGCTAAGAACGTTAGAGGACAGTGTAACTTCTTGTACCTATATAATTGTAACTACAAATATAATTTGTGTCAATTATTTTTATCACAGTGTGCACTTAAATGATCTGAATAATTGCTTTTGCATTTCATAATTTCTGTTAGAATTCAGAGTTATGATTTCTATTTAGGTTTAATCAGAAAATTTTAAACTTCATATCACAATGTTAGTGTTTAAAATATTTTGCACAATTATTTCAAGCTTGTTTGTACAACATTATTTAGATGTGCTTTTTCCTGCATTGTGCTAGTTTCTTTCATTTGTCATGTGTGTTTATGTGACATGAATAAATGTAGATTGTAAATGCTAGAATGTTGGATTGCATTTCAGCATCTGAGAAATGGAAAAAAGTTTGCGGCAGTGAGTAATTATTAGTATAGTATTATGTATTGCGTGGATAATTAAATGCTTATTTTAGAGGCCTTTTACGCTTGTGTTTTATACTGCTAAATTGTATTAGAAAAATTGCGTTAGTTAAATATTAAATAAGAAAAATGAAAATGCCTTGGCGAAGACAGCAACGGTAAAGGAGAAAATATTAGAGTATTGTGATATGTTTTTTTTTAATATTACGTTTTAGATGTAATCAAACTTCTATAGGAAACCCGATACCTTTTAAGCAAGAAAAACTAACAAGTGTGAAAAATATATTTTTAAATACTTTAAGTAGAGTACTATGGTAATCAATAAATATGTTGCCAAGGTACCATGAAACAAGTATGCAAATACATTTCGATCGTCTGCGTTATATGGTTTCGCAGCTGTCGCATCCGAACTATCGACTACATTAATTATGTACCTACATTATTCAATCTGTAGTTGACTTTTGTGAAAATTTTTATTTAGGGATTTTTTTTGGCTGAGTTGGTGTTTACATTGTATATTGGCATCTAGGATAGTACTGAAGATGTTTAGTACACATTACGTTTACTATAAGTTTGAGCTTGTATCTCTCAAAATTTACATAATATATCTGGATTTTAACTATTACTCTAATTTTAAGCATAACGTAGTTGTGCGTCTATGATGTACGATTATAGTGACTATATCGCACAAGTACGTAATTTGTCTACATATCGTTATCGTACATAGATGATCGCAATCACTGCCTCACAGACATTCATAGCTTAGCCATGAAAGCTTACATAAATATTTTCCATGCTTTTTGCTTCTTATTTTCTTTTAAATATTTTATTTAGTTTATTCCATTTCATTTATAATTTTTTGTGTTCCTCACTTCTTACCTATATTTATTTTCTGAAAATTAACGGGGTAGTCGAGTGCGTACCATACCATGTTTAAGCGTCGAGTTTATGAGAAGGCTTTCAAAAAATATATATTGAACAAGAAAATGTATAGGATTAACTATCGTCATATTTTGCAGCATCGTTAGGTACCTCGCAAAATCAAATTTTCGAACACGATCAGTACAAAGTCAGTCAGCTCATCAGTCTCACTAAGTTGAAACTTAAGGCGGCCGCTCGGTCGACTTGTTTGCCAACACCAGTTCTGCCGAATCCAGGCATCGACTCATACGCCGATCCCGGTGGGGGGGAGCCACCCCCCACACCGACCTCTCCGGTCTGCGACTCCGCTTACTCCGAACATCACGGGTGTTGGCCATGCGAGCACCGCGACCACTCTGATTGCGCGGCTTCCCACTCTTCGCAACCTTCGAGCGGGCGAAGCTCACCACGGTGGGACGATGATGAGGAAGAGGAACGCCATCACATCCTGACGCAAGGTTCAGGGGACGCCAACCCACTCCTAACCCGTAATATCCTGTCCTATTTGAACGGGATTTGAGGCTTCGCTTTGACTGAGCTTTCGTAACAGTGCTAACGTTAATACTATTAGAACATCGTGAGTCTCAAATACTGCTCAAAACGTTCTTTTACGTAGATTTTTTTTAAGCTTATCTCGAAAGCGGGTTAAGTTATATCGACACGATAGCGCTGCCTGTGGCCACAGTCATAAAAGCGAACATTTATTCCATTAGTATCAAGCTCAATGTAGCTAAGGCAGTGATTGCATTTTATGTACTTTTGTAGTAATTAAACAGGTGGCGCTGGTCGTTTGATGCAAAATTATGAGAGCGCCATCCTGAATTTTGAAAATTTACACGATTGATGTTAACGTTTTAAATTTTTATTTTGGTTTTAATAGCTTCCCATAAAAGAAATGAAAGTTTATGGTGACGCTGAATAAATGTAACTCAACATATTTTTTTATACTTTTTAGTTGTTATTTTGTTTTTTCTTCACTTGCAATCGTGGGCCGCTTGATTTTTACTATTTTTATTTTGCTGTCTTTTCGTTAAATAAGCTATCAATGTTGTGTAGTGTCGAATGAAATTGAAAAATGTTACTTACGCTGCTTTGCCCTCGATCGGTTATGATTTCTGCCGCGGACCGTAACTCTGTGCGACCTCGTTATTTTATTTTCGACATTGTGTATGTTAGTACCGATTTAATGCATAATTAACGCCAAGAGTATAAACACATTCAAAGAATTTTTGCTAAACATTCTTTTCATTGGCACATTAAACAATAATACGGGCATTAAAGCATGGTAATACAACGGTTATATGTAAACGGCGAATACGAAATTCAACAATGATACAAAATGTAACATTTTATTTTATTTCTTCCTATTTTTTATTTATTTTCGCAATTTTCGCTAAATTCAGCATTGATATATCGTAACTCTTAAATTTTGATTTTTTTAAAGATTTAATCACCATTACACTCGTTTGATACGTACTTACTTTTTTATCAGAAGTTTGTAATTTTATGGTTGACTCATCAAACATCTTTTGAATTGCAGCTCTCGACATGCATTATAAACCAATCATATTTTAAGTACATTTGTATCAAAGATTTTACACATATTCCAGGTATTCATAGAAATTTAGGAAGACTTACTCATAGGAAGTTTATTTTAAAGATTAAAGATGGAATTTGTACATTTTATCTGTTATATTTGAACTTGGCATAAAATGCCACCGTGTGTCTAGAATATCGTTTATATTATAATGATTTCAACGTTGAGTTTCAGATTTTATATCTAGATCTTCGTCGAGGTTAAAATAAGAATATTTCTTATTTTATTAATTGCAATTGTTGACTATATTGAACAATTTTGTGTCTTAAAAGGTAACATACTTAGCAATGTAAACTTTGTTCAAAATCAATGCATGATGTGATTTACGTTATGTGCATAGTTAATAATAAATAATTAAAATGTTAACAACTTAAAAAATTGCATGTTATAAATATTTATTTAATGTTAATAAAAGTAAATATTATAGGAATTAAATTACGTATTTTACAACACCACTTTTTCTAAACAAATATTGTTTTATCTAAAACATATTAGAACCAAAGAGTTTCGTTAAATTGGCTTAGCGGGTAATTAACCTAGACTTAGATATTGGTGTTTGTGTGTAGATGTATGTGTGTTGTATGTGTTTAGTGTGTATGCTTTTGAATGAAGTAAAATAGAAGTTACTAGTTGTATTGTAATAATATTTTACAGTGTATCTTTGAGTTTAAGTTGTAATTATTTTTGTATGAGTTCGTTTCGTTGATTTTAGATGTTCATTAAATTTTCATTTAAACTGCATGCTATTTAATTTTTAATTTAAGCTTTGTTTTTGTAGCACACATACACAAAATATTTGATGTACTCTGCTATTTATTTATAAATGTTTTACTATTATTTCCTTAAATAATAATAAAACATTTTAAAGAAAGATAACTATATTAATTTAAATGAATAAACTATTTAAAAGAACGAAATTCTTTGAAATAATCAGTACTAGTGCATATTAGTATTATTAAAACTACAAATTCTTCTAATGATGATATATATAAAAAAAGAATTTCGTTTTAATACATACTTGCTCAATATTATATTTATTGGTTTGTTATTTTTATTAAAATAAAACCTAGAGAGATCAAAAAAAACAAAGATCTTTGATTCAAATATTTGGTAAAATAAATACAATTGTAAAAAAAAATAGATTGTGGGTTACATCGCTTCGGCCTTTGATACCTACGCCAATCGCAGGAGTCATAGTCATACTTGAATTTTTTTTATAGTAGTTTTAGTTGCATTTTAATTTTAATATTTAAACAGAGAGTTGATTTGCGTCACAAAAGTAATAAAAGAGCTCCTCAAACTCGATGGGCAATATCCATTTTATTAGGTGTACCTTCCGCATCGAACACGTAACAGCGTTATATTTATCCTGTAGCCATCTGGATACTTATCACTGTGTCAAGTTCAACAGCGAAGATAATATTATCTCAAATTTACAAAAAGAGATAATGATAGACTAAGAAAGTGTAGGTTTGAGAACATTTTTTTAATGCAATGCCTAAGACCACGTGTTCATATGTTATTTCTGAGAATAGTTTTAACTAAACTGTATTGTTAAAACAGTACAAAACATTTCGAAAGAATCATTGCATCCAAAAGTAATTGTCTATGACAGAAAATTTACCAAATATTTGAATTTGAATCATCGTTAAGTTAGCAGCAATGATATAGTCTATGGTCATTCGCAGGCGATCTGCCGACCTACCTGACACGCTTCCAATGGGACATGGCCAAGTATCCCATCAAGCAGAGTCTGCGCAACATCGCCGATATTATCAGCAAGCAGGTTGGTATAGACTTTATTATATTAATACCTCTACGAATTTATAGCAGTTAGTGCCAACATAAAAAAAACTTCTGTCCACTTAAACTTGGTGTTGACTGAAACACCACGCTTAAGCTTATTTTTCAGCTCGGTATTGTCCACAGCAGATCACTTTTCGTATGGTTCAAGCGATCGGTCTCAACCAAAAAAATTGCCAACATTGAAAATGTCTCCTGTCTAACTGAATGATACATTTCATTTGCGTTTCTTTTTTTGCGCTTTATTATATTAAAAAAATAGACAAGTCATAAATCCTTTACTATTTCAGGTAGGCCAGATAGACGCGGACTTGAAAGTGAAGTCGTCAGCGTACAACGCTCTCAAGGGCAACCTACAGAACTTGGAGAAGAAACAAACGTGAGTAACATAAAAAAAATACACAACCGAACCTCCTCGTTTTTGGAAGTCGGTTAAAAAACACATGCCGGCGCAAACCTTACAGTCAGCGAAAATCACTGGCTCGAAATATAGACTAACATTATAGAATCTTGCTAGCATTGAAAGATACAGTAACCAGTGGTTCAATAGGAAAACATTTAAAAAATCCAATTGGTAACGCAGATGGGACCTAATATTTAGTTATCATCAAAATTTGTTTTCGAAACTAAGAATGTAAAATATTATATTTCAGTGGCAGCCTGCTAACTCGTAATTTGGCTGACCTCGTGAAGAAGGAGCACTTCATACTGGACAGCGAATACCTCACCACGCTTCTCGTCATTGTGCCTAAGTGAGTAAAATTAGCCCTGGTTATAGCCTACTTTTAAAGTTAGTTAAGTTTAGTTGGAAAGTTTTAAAATGGATTACTTTCGGTGTTATAGGTAATGTTATAAGAAAAATCTGTAAATATGATTTACTTTAATACTAATGTTATTATGTATTAAAGTAAATCATATTTATAGAAGTTTCTTCTTACTTAGCTCTGCGTATTTAATGATGGAGATGATGGTATTTCAGGGCGATGTTCAACGACTGGAACGCCAATTACGAGAAGATCACCAGCATGATCGTGCCACGCTCCACCCAGCTGGTGCACCAGGACAACGACTACGGCCTCTTCACCGTCACGCTCTTCAAGAAGGTGGGTGATGTTGATGATGATATTATTGCAGGGTGATCAATGACTAGAATGCCAACTGCGAGATGATCACCAGCATGATCGTGCCGCGCTCCACGCAGCTGGTGCATCAGGACAAGGACAACGGCCTCTTCACCGTCACACTCTTCAAGAAGGTGGGTGATGATGATAGTATTGTAGGGTGATCAACGACTATAACGCTAACGATGAGATCACCAGCATGATTGTGCCGCGCTCTGCGCAGCTAGTGCACCAGGACAACGACTACGACCTCTTTATCATCACACTCTTCAAGAAGGCGGGTGATGATAATAGTATTGTAGGGTGATCAACGACTATAACGCTAACGATGAGATCACCGGCATGATTATGCCGCCCTCTACGCAGCTAGAGCACCAGGACAACGACTACGACCTCTTCATCATCACACTCTTCAAGAAGGTGGGATTGCAGGGGGATTGACGACTGAAACGAAATTTACGATAATATGTTGATGAGCGATCATGGTGTAAGGCAACGCCATTTTTCGGACACTGTGGGATTAGTTTAATTACAATTTAATTAACACAAACTTCATTGCTTATGGACATACAACTTTTTTAACATTGTAAAAACGTCACGTCACAATAATGGGATTTCATTTTTTTTTAAAGTGTGTTATCTTGTAGGTTGTGGACGAGTTCAAGCTGCACGCCCGCGAGCGCAAGTTCATAGTGCGCGACTTCAGCTACAACGAGGCCGACCTCGCCGCTGGCAAGAACGAGATCACCAAGCTCGTTACCGACAAGAAGAAGCAGTTCGTGAGTATACCTAGTACAGAAACTAACCGCCTATAAAAATATTTACCCAGCTTTAAATGTCTAATGTTAATCTGGGCCCTGATTCCAGACACCTACTTGAAGTCGGATTCAAAATCAACAGGCTAGTTGTCCATATGAATAAAAAAATAATATAGTAAATCATTATGATAGTTTGATTAATTAAATAACTAAATATATTGGTTTTCGTTCATATAATTACGATATCAATTTGTAATTTCAATTACAAAATTGCTTTTTTTTATTAATCTGTATATCACGTAATCCGAAACGCTGTCCGTCATGATAGGTCTGTGACGTCACTAATTGCAAAACAAACAACGACAAAGGTGTAGCAAAATGTTCATTTCCATTCATTACAATTTCTTTTGCAATTATTGACGTTACATACATCCTATTACGGCAGACAGCATAATTACATAAATTTTAAAGTTGTTTTATGCCTTTTTAACAAACTGAAAAGTGGCTATATTAAAAATAAATTGATTATTGTCGCACGTAAAGTTTTCGAATCCCAGTCGATCAGAAATCGTCGTAAGCCCATTAACACCTAAGCATACTTAAAATGCAGTATAGTCGTCATAAAGACTTCAAAGAGATGATGCACTATTTAATATTAAATTAATTAAAAAGGCTCACGGTAATTAGCGAATACTGATTCTAATCATTTAAGTAACTAATGAACTGTATAAAAAAACTATGAATTACATTACAGGGTCCCCTGGTGCGATGGTTGAAAGTTAACTTCTCTGAGTGTTTCTGCGCTTGGATACATGTTAAGGCTTTACGAGTTTTCGTGGAGTCTGTTCTAAGGTATGTATTTTTTTATTATTAACTGCAAATTGTTGTGTTGACGAATTCGCACATCAGCTAACTAATACTAAAAGGATAAAGAATGTTTGCCAAGCTTTATCCAAATCAAGTTTATCCTTCAATAAACTTCCCATGTTGAGAAAATGTTATTTTCAAGTTTGGTAATCTCTAAACATTTGATAGCCTTACAAGTGATACATGAGTTGGATAGGCATGTAAAAGGTCGGTCCTGCGCTAGATCTCTCGCCAGTTGTGACGGTCATCCAACCCACTGGAGAGTAAAGGAACAAAATGTACTCTCATATACCTCGCCCACACTTTGGCACTATAAATTAACTCTTGTCTGGCCTGGTTTCAATAAAAACCGACCATCTTCATCGAAAATGTTGTAAGGAGTTATTATTATGACAAATTTCTTCAACGATCCAGATACGGCCTCCCGGTGAACTTCCAGTCGGTGCTGATGATACCGGCGCGCAAGGGCGGCAAGCGGCTGCGGGACGTGCTGCACCAGCTGTACCAGCACCTCGACCACTCCACCCACCACGCCGCGCCACAGGACGTAAGTGATGGGACTTTGTGTTGTCTATAGCTTGGGATGACAATTGTTTTTTCCACCCCATATAAACAAACCATGTGTTATATGTTTCATGTGCTTGTGTGTTTGTGACTGTCTGTGGCATCATAGCTCCTGAACAAATTAAGTAATTTTTATTGAGGTTTAATTAACAGTGGACTTCACCATATTTTTACAATTACTTTAGGTCTAATTATATTACTAACCTAACCTAGAGAAATGGCATGCTAAGTCAAGATGAATCTCTCTATTATTAAATTAATCCAGAGAAAATTCTATGAATTTTACCAAAATAATGAAATTGTATTTTTCCACATTTCAGAGTGCAGAAATGGCTGGTCTTGGATTTGGGTCGGCTGAATACTACCCATATGTGTTTTATAAAATCAATGTGGATATGGTTGAGAAGCTAACGAATTAATGTGCTGAACATAACAATAATTTATAGGTAAATATCAATTCACTTAATTTTACTATTACACTTACACTTACATTTTATTGAATTACAACTAAAGGTGTTGAAACAGTATGTTAGTAGTATTTTGTTTAAAACCCACCACTGGTGTGAATTATATGTCACTTTTTTAATTTGAAATTAGAAACTTTGTCAGTGATTATTTAAAATTTTGTTTTCTTTTTAGGTGATGTTACCAGCCATGCAACATCTGTCCAACGCAATCTAGTGAAGAACAATAGCTAATGTTAAACCTGGGTAACAGGTGTTCAAATGAATCATATGTACAGATTTATTGCATGCTCTGAATGAAATTGTTAATAAAATATTTATTTCTGTTGCCATTGTAAAAAAATATATATTTGGCTTTAAAGTCTAATTGATGGTTGAAACGCAACAATTCTTTTTCAGTATTACGGTTGCGAGATAGTTTAGTTATATCAGTTTGACATATGTATATTTATACAGAAGTGTTTTATTGGAAGCTAACAAAATAAATGCTATGTAAATAAGAACATTCCTCAATATAAAAATGTGTAGTACATAATAAATATTATTCAAGTTACTGTTTGTTTGTTGTTTTCATTTTAAATAGTTATTCCAGCTACCAAGACTGAAATTCCCTTATAACTCATATCAGTAAAAACGACAATATCATAGAAATCTTTTACTTTAGACATAAAGCTAGTTTGTTATATCAAAATTGGTTTATTTTTTGGGAAATGTCCTTCCTTGAGACTCATAGTATATAATAAAAAAAAATAAGTAAAATCAATTATTATAAAAATCTCCCTTGGAAGTTGGTTAAAAAGTAATGAAAGCTAAGGTATAAAGCTAGTTGTACCCAAGACAACAAAAATTATGATTTCTGTATTATCATGACTGAAAATTATTGTTATGAATTCTTGAAATAGTAGTGACCATCAATATTAAATTTTAATGTTGAATTATTATTGTTACCACATAAACTAATATTGGTCAAAACAAAACCAAATACACAAAGTTTAATGGGACAATAAGGGCTACCAAAAAATTGGCTTATGAATGTATTAAATGTATATATTGACACAAAACATGTTAATCCTTCCATTCCTCATCTCCTTCGTCATCATTATCCGATTCCAGCATTTTTGAGAGAACACTGTCTCCACCTTCGTTCATCCTGTTGAAAAGTGAAGTAAGCAGCTTTTTGTTGATGTGATCCGTTTGAGTTATTTCTCTGACTGGGGCTGCTTGTGTCTCTGTTGTTTTCTGTGCGGATTCCTGAGTATTCTCTGCATTTTTTGCAATGTTGTGCTCTGGTTCTGGCATGTTGTTATGAGTCAGCCCACGATGTTTTGTACTAAGATATCAAAGGAACTAGTGTCTTGGTTAGGATTATATAAAATTTGCAATAATGTTGTGGTAAATTCACTAGTTTTATTTAAGGATATTTTGTTAAAATATCACAAATCACAATTACACAATTTTTTTTATTTTGTATCTAACGTAGTTATACTTCTTCTTCTTTTTTGTGACATATAAGTAGTACGTAGTAATCTATGTGACATATGTCAGAACAGTCAAAGACAAACAACGTATTTCTATTTAGCCTATATAAATGCAATGATAACAAGCTCTTAGTCTATTCAAACTTAAACAGTAATTGACAAATGCAGTCTTTTTTTCACCTAATAGCACTCTAAGTACTTAGCACTAAGCACTAATTACTTATGAGCGTGAAGATAGGTGACCTAGATCAGTAACTTTTCTAAAGACAAGGAGTCGCGGAAATTATAAAAGTTTTTAGTCTGTGATTCTTTTCATGTCAAATGTCAATTTAATTGACGTACCTACTTTTTTCAGTCGGTCCTTTAAAGTTCAACACCGACATTTTGATCGGAATTTTAATCAGAAAAATCCATAAAAAGTTGGTAACTTTACAATATTTTTACGTGATAACTAATAACTTGTGATTAAAAACTCATTTTGTTTAGCTGTGCAAAGTATAACTGCCATTATCTTCTTGAAAAAAATGGTTGAAGTCTTACATAACTTGTATCTTAAATTATAACCTTATAGCTGCATATTTACCTTACAATTTAATTGTAATTTATGTTTTCTTTAACAGGCCGTCAAAATGTTCGGCCGATTCGCACCGGGTGTGTGCACCCAGGTTACCCTTGTGGTAAACCAACAGCAAAGCCGTAACATGGCTACACTAAAGGCAATCTCTATCCGTCTCAAGTCGGTGAAGAACATTCAAAAGATCACCCAATCCATGAAGATGGTGTCAGCTGCAAAGTAAGTTAATACAACAAAAGTATTTTCATCGATTTGAATTAGAAACTTAGACTGGAAAGTAAAAAATTCTGATAGAATATTATTCCTGTCCTAAGTTTCATTACTACTATGACTACATACAAGTTTGAGAACTTGCTGCAATTTATTTATAATTGTCAAGACTCAAAAATATCCTAAAATAAAGTTATATGGTAATATTAGAATCACACATTTTTATTTTTTCATTTTGTTAAATTTGAAACTGACTATTCTATTGTACTGATTTTCATTTAAATTGTGAATTTTCTTAATTACACTATACAGGTACACTCGTGCTGAACGTGATTTGAAGGCTGCCCGTCCATATGGAGAGGGTGCTATCCAATTCTATGAAAGGGCTGAGGTAATTTTTGTTTGGCATATTTAACCAATATTACTCATGTATAAAAATGAAATGAATGAGAAAGTAGTAAAATATTTTTATTAATAAAATATTTTTTATATAATAAAGCATTCAAGGATTCTTACTTTAATATTATATTTATTATTAATGTACAGTTTGTGTTGTGTCATGTTCAGAATAAATGTTTCTTATTCTTAATATTCTATACAGAGTGTAACAAAAGTAAGTATAACACTTACATGGACAATTGTCATACACATATCTTCCCTAGATATGTGTAAGACAATGTTAATTGAATACAAATTATTATTATAGTGGGCTAAAAGATGTACAAAATGACAAAAAAATCTTAGTACTAAAGATATTAGCAATTTAAGTTTTCTACTCATCCCTTTTCTCAAACATAATTTAGTATGAACTTTGTATGCAGTTTTAGTATGAACTTTATAAAGACTATGCCACACTCAATTTTAGTGTTGATGTTTTCAATTTTAGTTTTTCAATAATGATATATTTATTAAAAGAAAGAAAAAATAATGCATATCCCCTATTGTGTCTGTGTATGTATATAATGTTCCTCTTATACCTCAAAAATTCATTGTGAAAGTAGCAATGCTGAATGCCAAAAAAAATTGGGAATTCTGTGAACATGCAGACCTTAAAGTATGTACTTTTGTTACACCCTATATTTAGCAGAATACATACAATTTTTCAATTTTAGGTTGCAGCCCCAGAGGATGAGCCCAAGCAGCTCTATATTGCTATGACATCAGACAGAGGTATGACTCCACTAGTATAGTTTATTACCTAAGAATTAAAGAACAAAGTGTAAAAAGGGCCATACAAGTGATTTCACAGCCGATTTTCAGGATTTGCTTTTCAAGTTGCTAATGTTGAATTGCCATAAACTGGCAAAAAACTTAATATAACTTCATGATAAACTATACAGATACACATAAATGGCTAATCAAGACATTTCTTAATCTATCTGAAAATTTTCTATGTTTTAGGATATATTGAGAAATTATTTTCTTTCGCAACAATAGAGCAGTTTCTAATTTGTGTGTGACATATTTCAGGTCTGTGTGGTGCGGTGCACACTGGTGTTTCCAAGGTAATCCGCAACCGTCTGAACGAGCCTGGTGCGGAGAACATCAAGGTCATCTGTGTTGGTGACAAGTCCAGGGGTATTCTGCAACGTCTGTATGGGAAACACATTATTAGCGTAGCTAATGAGGTATGTAGTTAAATTTTAATATCTGATTTTTAAGGTTTGTAATTAGCTTTCAAACTGAAACTAAAACTTTAAGTACAGCACTGTATAATGTAAACATTGTTAAAAAGAAATAAAAACAGTGTTTTTAATATTTTAACATATTTCCTATATCCCTTACATTTGGAAATTTAAAAAAAAAGACAAGTTAAGTAACACCTGTGCGCTAAATGCTGTCTACACTCTACATTGTAAGATAACACAGTAACAAATTTTTATTGCTTAATTAAAAGTCAAAATATTGCTTAATTAAAAGACAAAAATGTATTGGTTTTTTTTTATTATAGAAAATTAACATACATACCATTCATATGATTGCAGATTGGTCGTTTGCCGCCTACTTTCTTGGATGCGGCTCAGCTGGCCAACGCTATCCTTACCTCGGGTTACGACTTTGGATCTGGCAAGATCATCTACAACAAGTTCAAGTCTGTTGTGTCTTACGCCCAGGACGATTTGCCTCTGTTCAGCAGGAAGGCTATTGAGGTAAATCGCTATAATGAAGCCCATTTATGGTTGGACTACTCAACACTAACATTTAAAGAGCTGATGTGTCACTTTAGTGCAGTCTTGGCTTAATAACAGCTAGAGCTTCTTTTGATAAGACTCACAAAAGCCAATTGTTAAGGGCCTGTTTCACTGCTTCCAGATAGTCTATCAAGAACTTTATTTGATAGATGTTGTATGGAGAATCTGTCAAAAAAGTTGTGGATAGCTTAACAGAGACTTTATCAGTAAGCAGTGAAACAGGCCCTTAGTCTGATGTAATTCATTTAGTATATATATTAAAGAAAGCAACCTTTTAGAAATTTCTGACTGCTACAGCTCACTTGCAAGTAACAAATGATCTTGGTATAAACATTTTTTTAATTATCCTATTTCAGAGTGCTCCCAAGCTGGCTGTGTACGACTCGCTTGACTCCGACGTCCTTCAGTCCTACATGGAGTTCTCCCTCTCCTCCATGCTGTTCTACGCTCTGAAGGAAGGAGCATGTTCCGAACAATCATCCAGGATGACGGCTATGGACAACGCCTCCAAGAACGCCGGAGAGATGATTGACAAGCTCACTCTGACATTCAACAGAACCAGACAGGCTGTCATCACCAGGGAACTTATCGAAATTATCTCCGGTGCTGCCGCTCTGGACTAAAATATGCCCGCAATATTATAAAGAATTTGGTGTATTTATATATTTTTTTTCATGTATTTATGTTCAAATGTATGTATTTCGACTGCCAAACAATAGGGGATACGAACTGACATTCCCAAATAAGTATTTTGGAAGATGTAAATCACACGCAACTTGACTGGCTTTAACACCTTACATTTCTCCAAAACCCTTATTTGATTCCGTGATTGTTTGTAAGGATGCAGTGGTGGTTAGCATTAAAGTATTGTTTAGAATGGGTTTTGTTTTGTTTTCCTTACAAGAATATAGAAATTTACAATAGATGATTTTCCTTTAAACTAGACTAAAATAAGATTTCATTAATAAAAAGTTACAAAAAGCAAATGTGCAATTAGGCACTACTAGTACTATCATTTATTCTGTGGTTGCACCTGTAATCATTCATTTTGAGTAATTGTGTTCTACGATGTCTGAAATACTGTTTTGGTTTTGTGTCAACACTACTCTATCATTCCCGATCTCCTTGGAGCTGTTTTTCTTTCTTTTATCAAAATAGATGTCTCTGTCGGTTATCTACATCGTATTATCGCTTTCATGAAGGGTCTGTTTAACTACATTTAACGATCTCTCTTTTCGTCTCACTCTACTACTCTTTTATGGCACGGAACTTTTCACGAAATATTTAATGCTGGTATCAACGATAGTTGTTTACCCACACGCCATCTAGCGGCCACGATAAAAAAACTACTTAAAAAAGAAAGAAAACGTCCCATTCAAGTTGATTCGAGGAAAAAATGAATGATATTAAATTTATCTTACTTAAAAAATACATTTTCGCCACAACACGAAAAAGAAAAAATTTGGCGGGACGTGAAAAAGTGATGTTGTGTTTTTGTATATTATCGCTAAATTTGTGCGTATTAACGATTAAATATTCATCCTCATGCACAAGTGATACAAATTCAAAGAGCGTGCTATTTTGTGTATCTCTCTAAAACTCCATTGGAAATTTCGAATTGGAGTCAGTCGATTTACTAAAATGGTAGACGCTTTACTAAGTCGACTGACATGACGCTTTGACTGCACTGACAATTTATCTTGACTTTGACTAGACTTTAGACTTGACGAAATATTGTAACGTTCCTATTTGTATTATTGGACCAAGAAAATTTATTTATTTATTTATATGGCGCTTGGCTACAACCATGGCCAATTTCAAGTAAAGGCAGGAAATCAATTTTCTTGTTCCAATAATTTTTAGCAACGTTACATACATTTCGTCAAGTCTAAAG
>JAOTAV010000018.1:57714-69891 GCA_026546445.1 Cyclargus thomasi | reverse complement strand
AAATATATTTAATACTTTTATACTATACACATATTTAAGATTTTTATTATATGATACACATCCAAGACCCAGGAACAATGAAAAACTTTTTTTGTTCCGTCAGCGGGATTCGAACACGCGACCCCCGGCTTAAGCTACCATCGCGCTTACCCACTGAGCTACAGAGGTCGTCAAAAATTGCTGCAACATTGACTAAGTTGTCACTCTTGACTCTACTGCTAGTCGTGTGTTTACAAAAACAAAGTAAGTTTTCTCGTATAACAGAGCGGTACTATTACAAGCGCTATTTATAATGTTGCCACAATATTGTCTCACATATCGGGACAAACGGCCGCGATTCGCCAAATTTCCTCCCCATTACCGAGAGCCGTTTTATAAATCAGCGGTAATGCACTTTGAAATATGTAACGCGCGGCCTGCTTATCGCCCGTTTGTATTCACGGGACATTCCGGGACGTCGCGGGGACGGGAAATCCCGGGATGTCGCGGGACGGGGCGGGACATCCCGGGGAAGCGCGGGACGTCGCGGGGTGGACGAGGATTTGCGCTATGTTTTTTTTATCTCGTAACGCTTTGATGTATGTTATTGCGATTCGCGGACATGATGGATGGCGATGGCTTAGCGAAGACTGAAGGCTAAACTTCTTTATGAAGCTGCCATGTTTTTAAGTAGTCGTAGCTAGCAGCTAACAATTTTAAATAGTTAGTAAAGTGACAACAAGTACTTGTCCTAACCATCCATAGCGAAGAAATATTATCACTACTGCACTAAAACGCTTCATCAGCATTTAATTATTCTTATTTCTTATACGCACTATTATAAAAGTTGATTCATAACGAGATTACGGACCTAAATAATTTGATCGTTCAACAATTGACATATACCCAAATAACGCAGGTCCTTTCACTGGCCAGGAATCAATTTATTCAATGGCACTTTTTAGTCGATTATTAGTATGCTGGTAAAGAACGTTGGATTTGAGTTGTACATTTTACGCACCTAGAAGCAGTGACGTAACTATACCATTCGAGGTCCGTGGCAAATTCGTTTTCGTTCCACTATGACAATCCAATACAAAAACACGTCAATCGATTATTAAAAATCATCGCTTGCCACTTGTCTAGGGGGGCTGTTCGGGGGCCCGTGGCATTTTGCCGGCTTGCCACCTTGTAGTTACGCCACTGCCTACAAGAGCTAATACAGAACAAGAGACCGCTCCTAAATTGCACCGAGTTAGCCCGTACAAGTTCAGTAGCGCGGCCGACAGCAGCTGCGCAGGTAAAGAGAATGTACTGCAGCCCCGGGACCGCCCGGGATAGGACGCTCGATATCGAGCTTTTATATCAAAAATATTTATGACACCCGCAACTTCTTTGCGCTAAAATTAATTTATTTCGCGGGATTATTCCGGGATAAAAAGTATTTTATGTCCTTCCGCGGGATTCAAAGTATCTCCAGACTAATTTCAACAAAATCTCTTCAGTGGTTCGGGCGTGAAGAGGAAACAAAAAGATCGACACACTTTGGTATTTATAATATCGATGTGGATACCAGGATAAATGACTGATGATAAGTTTTATTTCATGCTTAAAAAAATTAAAAAAAAAATCCATATTTTCGCACTGTTAGTATAAATGCAAAATATATCCGTTTTTCTGTTACATATTCATGTAAGCCACTGAACCATTTTTGCAGAAATTTGGTATAAATCCTCATACCAAATTTCAGCAAAAATGGCTCAGTGGTCACACACATAAGTTTTAGAATGTAATAATTAAGATGGAATTTAGAAATAATATAAAAAAAAAACGTCTGGCGTCATTGATTTTGTTGTAACAAGGGTAAACCTATTTATAGTTTAATTTATCGATCAAAACAGTTGATACCGAATAACCGATATTTTGTCAATATTGTCGAGTAGTAGTGGTCGTCTCTACCAGTGTAGAAGTGAATTTACGGAGAGTACAATACCGATAAAATGTTTCATATTGCACCGAACTCCACCGAACTGCACCGAACTGCACCGAACTGCACTGCACTGCACCGCACTGCACCGAACTGCACCGCACTAGTCACTACACCGACCGCTACGGTGACTTGTCTAGTGCTTAGTGCTTATGTACTGCTTTTACAGGTACTTGTTAGTATAATGATTGCTATTTAAGTGTATACACACATGGGTAAAGATACTTAAGCCTAGTATTCGGCGAGCGAAGTGAGCTCTCCGTATCCTTACTCGCACATGTTTGTGGTACACTTCACGGAAAAACTATAGGAGTTTTAGGTTTGAGCTCCAGCTTAGTAATTTGAGTACATTGTGCAGATGTGTTTTAATATAAAATAGTAATAATATTATAGATAATAATGGCGTTAGTAGTACAATATTATTTTTTCATTATTGATTAAAACTATCGTGTAGTTAAAAGAACTGAGTATCCACATACTGTATCCAGAACCATAAAATTATATTTAAAAATATCTCACTGTCATAGAATGCTTTGGACAAATTCAATGTCACGGCATTGCCAAAGTATAGCGAGCCCTTATTATTTTATACAATAGATATTATAATTGGGAATTTTATTATAATAATTGGAAAATCATGTTCGTTTATTTATTTGTTTGTCCTTTCTTCACATCCTAACGAAGCAACTAGTCGACTTGATTACACTGAGTTGAAATGATGGAGAGTGATTCAGTACATACTCCTTTTGGTGCTAGATGAACATCATGTTTCTAAACACCTTGCAAGACATTTTTTTTATTTTTTGTGATTTTGAAATTCCACGCTAGCGAAACTCGTCTATCTGTCGTTGTCTCATCTTATCCTAAACTAATTTCAACAACTAAATCACTCGTGTTATGAATATTTGCTACAAAAATTCCGTCACCCCGTCGTAACCAGCTAATCTGCCAAATAATATACAAACAGGCGTATAATATGTATTATGTAGTGTAGCAGACACGGTCGTGGCGCGGGCGAGCCGGAGTTAAAAACCGTGTAAGTTCATTCCGAGGGAGCGCCTACAACACCCGGTACAAAAATAACCGCATAACAGTTTAATGTTCATTAAACTTTGATTACAATGTAGTTGTTGTTATTTAACAAAGTGTATAGTACCCAATATTGCGATTGCGTTTTCTTTATTTATTTTTATTTATTGCATATATTTCCTTCCTATCTATATCCTAAACAAAAATCATAGTTAAGTCGTTAACTGTTTTTTTTTTACTTATGTTTAAGCCAATTCACCGTGCTGGAGCTTGCTCATATATATTAATACGCGAGCGGAAAACTTTGTACCCCTTTTTACGAAAGACACGTAGATGTTAAAGCAAACATTTTTACTTCTAGTTGATATGGAAGAGGAGCGTGGAATATCAATATTATTTTAAAATATGCTACAATCTTACTGCGTACGCTACGTATACACTCTATGTATACAATACGCACTCTACAATATTTTGACATGACATGATTATTATACACGAAAAAATCTTTTGTTTATGGTTGAAGCCTGTTTTTTTATAAAATTTAAAGTCCTTAATCGAAGTGTGTGATTGACTTAAATATATATCTAGTATAAATAAATAGGCTCTTAAAGGGCTGCTTCTTTCACTCTAATTAAGGTCAGCGTACACTTGCTTAAATATTTTTTAACTTACTTTAGTGACACCGATTTGTAATTTGTAATATGCATACGGATTACTGGGTGGAACGAAAATAAATACTTTTGGATCTGTACATTCACAGTCAACTCTATGTTAATTTTATGTGCACACTCTGAAAAACAGAAGCAAAAACGCGACATAATATAAAAATTTAATCTTGACCGAAGTAGAGCATTTCGATATGGTTTTTACAATATTATAATGCTTGGTTTTTTGTGCCCGCAGTGTAGTGTACGGGCGCGGTTCGGGCGCGTATTAACTTATAATAAACTACGCGGTTTCACCACAACGCGTCGTCTGTACCCCGCTTTGGACGTGCATTACTTAATACTCCAGGCTAAACTGAACCTTATCCCAACAGTATAGAACTCAAATTCAACAACCCTAATCTTAAGTTTCGTAACACTGATAAATTTTATTTCCGCGTTCAATAATCGACCCTATATTTCGCGTATTAAAGTTGGATTTGCAAGATCTCAGTTTACATATAGGGTATTTCGTAAAATGCGTATTAAAGAGATACCCCAAGGCATAACCGATATTAAGGCAGGGGTGTGCTGTTATTAAAAATCATCGTTTAGCGCCTGACCGGTTAATGGGATATTTTTATTACGCCGGGGTTTGTTTGCATAGCGACTATCGATTCGAAGCGGGGGTTTGAGGGACCAGGGGTACAAGGGGCCAGGGGTACAAGGAGCCAGAGATCAGGCGATAGTTGCACTGCTGTAACACCAACTTTTATTACTAAATAGAGTGTTACAAAAGTAAATGTGATACTTAAAGATGTGCTTGAGTCCCCTATACACAGGGTGTTACAAAAGTAAGTGATGTATTATTATTATATTTAACTATTAGTATAAACTATACCATATACATGATGTAACAAAAGTGATAATAGTTAAGGTTGTGTGTGTGTGTGTTCCTTGTTGAGACTCGTGTGAAAATAGCAGTGTTTTATTGTAATTATTATCGGCAAGCAACCCATAGCTTGCCCATACAAATAAAAAAATCGCTTTTAGCGCTGATAATTTTTGTAAAAAAGTAAGTGACAAGAGTTTCGGGTTAATATGTGTCCCTTATATAGAACTTACTGTGGAAGTAGCAGCTCTGAAAGCGAAACTTACTTTTTTACAAAAAGTATCAGCGCTAAAAGCATTTTTTTTATTTGTAATTATAATATTTAATACTTTTATACTATAGACATATTTGATTTTTGTTATATTTAATACACATCCACAACCCAGGAACTTTGAAAAACTTTTATTCCGTCGGCGGGATTCGAGCCCGCGGTCCCCGGCCCGGAGTGATCTACCAAGGTGCTCAACCACTGCACCACATAGGTCGTCAAAATTTAACAATATTTTTTGACCGACTTCCATAAAAGGAATACGGTACCAGCTTTTACAATTTCTTTATTATTTTCAATTATTAAACTTACGCTTAAGGTAGCTGGTACCGACTTCAAAGTTATAAAGATTGATTACGGTTAATGTTGAGCCTTAGGCCAATCCTTATAAGGCACTAACAGACAAAAATAATTATTATTACTTTTCAGTTTATCTATCATTTTTTTTGTTGTAGAAGTCGGTTTTTATTTTTTGTTTAAAATTTTTATCTAAAGTAACGGTGTCTAAACTTCGTGCCGATATTTAAATGCGTTATAAAAGATGTCGACGTTTCAATAAGTATGAAATTGATTCTTGAGAAGTAAAATTGCTTTTTAGGGTTCTGTACCTGAATGTTAAAAACGGAACCCTATTACTTAGACTTCGATGCCTATCTATTTTCCGACTGTCTGTTTGTCTATCTCGAGACTGTATCTCAAGGACGGTAATAGCTAGAGAGGTTGAAATTTTCACAAAATATGTATTTCTTTTGCCGCTATAACAACAGGTACTAAAACAAAATAAATTCAATATTACAGATTGGTTCTCATACAACGAACGTGTTCTTTTTAAGTTTCTTCTTCTTGGTACTAGATGGCGCTGCAGTATATCTACATCGCGCTATCACTTGTTAGAAAGTGTAAAGGTCAAGGTGTGTTGGACTCTGTTTGACACTGTTTCCACATTTTTGCTCTTCTCTGTAACGGATCCCGTCTTTCTCGTCGTTCTTTAATAATAAAGAGACAAAAGTTTATATAAGAGTATATTTGTTACTTCTTGACATCTAAACTGCTGATAAGATTTTAATCATAGCACGGCATTCACGGATACCGAGGATCAACACGCAGGCAACTTGCTGGAGAATATCACAATTTACCTTCCCCTTTATTTATTTTATTGACCATTCACTTAAGGCATGTTTGATATATACCACAGATACCACCGCGGGGAACAGCTAGTATGTTACAAATACCTACAAAGCCGCGTCTTCGTGTTTTAGTCGCCAAGCAGTCGTGCAGGTATTATACTTGCCGTGGGAGAGCCATGCTTCAGCACGAATTAACCGGCTCGACCGGAGTGATACCGCGGCCTCACAGAAAACTGGCGTGAAACGGCGCTGTGCTGTGTTTCGTTCAGTGATACATCCAGGTATAAAATTATTAGGCGTAGGGTATGCTACAAAGTTTTTAAACTACTAATGGATATTATCCACAACCCCGTTGTGCGAAAAACTTCGGTTGTCACAAGGGAACAGAACATTTTTTCGGAATACCAAATTTGAGTAAAGTTTCAGTCAAGGTGTATGGAGGTAACACGCAGCTGACAGACAGTACTAGTATGGGTAGATATTTGTATGGAATTTAGCCGTTGGTAAATGTACATCACTCCACAAATACTCTTGTACCTGTATGAATCATCGTATATAGTTGAAGCCGAAAAATGCAGAGACAAATGAAAAGCCGGAAAACGTACCAGCAGAACTACAAAGGCCCCGCGTTAGAATTGTAACATTCCTCTCCCGGGCACCGAGGCGGGTACTCGAGGAAGGAATTTAATATAAAACTGCACCCTTCTCCTCCCCCTCTCCCCCCTCCCGCTCTCACCCCCGCCCCCGCCGCTGCATACAATTTCATTACGCGCTTTCAAACGTTTCATGAAACTGAAGTGTGCTCGTGACGTGACTGGTTCCGCGTTTGTGTTGGAGTTGTATAGACAGTAGATTTCATTTATTTTAGGGTTCCCTATGAGGGGTAGAAACTGTATTAGCTGTTTTTAAAACGATATAGAGCTGATAGCTAGAAAGTTGTCGCAAGCAATATATTTCCGACTAAAAACAAAAATAAAAAAGCCAAGAAAGATTTTGTTTAACCACAAGAAAAGCTTAAGAAGACTTTTGTCAAGCTTGGAATTAGGTCTCAGCAATCACTGTGAACGTTTGCTATTTAGCAAACTTACGAAGTCGTATAGACCAAATTATTATTTACTAGTTGGTGACCGCTACTTCGTTGCGCAAAAAATTGTATATCACGAGGGAACCGTACACTTTCCCGGAATAAAAAGTATCCTCTATGACTTAATAGCAATTAAACAAAACAAGATTCATTCAAATTTGTCCAGTAGTTCCTGAGATTAGCGTGTACAAACAGACAACTTTTTTTTGTCGATATGTGTTCTATTACCATTCTTTAGAACCCCTACATTAATTATATATTTTGTAAAATATTTACTGTACAGACATTCCAATTTTACTGTTTTATTATATGTGTAGATTTTGTTGTACAGAATATATTGAGCTCCAGGAAACATAGAGAGGACAGTGAATGATGATGTTATCACGTATTATATATATCCTTATTTATTTCAAGAGTTGTCTCCGGCAATAACCTGAACCCTCTCGAGTGCGAACCAAAGGTCTTACACATTAGGCCACGGACGCTCTACTGAACGACTTGCTGGACGCTTGCTGAAATGAAAATTATTCAAATCGTAAAAGTAAACATGAATTCTCAGATCACCCCTAAATGTTTAAGGTACACCGTACAGGAAATATTAAATAAAGAAAAGGTTATTCATATTAAAATGAGGAATAATGAAATAGATGATATGCTTTTTGTTGGAATTTCATAAAACAAACAAAAAAAACTGTAAACATTTACGATTTGAATGTAAATAGATAATGTAGAGAATTGATGTAGAGTAAACAAAAATTAACGAGTAAGAAATAAATTAATGATCCCGTAATATTCTCGTATAAACTTTGAAGCCTTAACGAAACGGGAATTCAAGATCGAGCTGCAATTAGCATTAATCCAACGGAAATAAAATGATTCTCATTTGTTCATTCTTTATTCAGCGCCGTCCGAGCCCGAGACGTTACAAGAAACAGCACTTACGCCTGAAATATTCGAGCACTCTTATTTACCGACCGCTACCTACCCGCCGCCCGCTCCGCTACCCTCGCCGCTGCCCGCTACACGGTAACCGTGTAGCCGGTATTTGTTTTTTCCATTACAAAGGAGCGAAACGCCCCGCCGACGTCGCCCGGCCCTGAAACTCTCCGAGTGATTTCCCCGCCTCCCGATTGGTCGATAGCGTCTCGAGCGCCCAATTCGATATTCGAATACCGCGAGCGAAGGAGACGGAAACAACGGGGAGACTACGGCCCCCGACGCGAGGGAGAGAGACGGGCGAACCGAAATCGCTCGTTGAATATTGCAGCGGCGGAAAAGCGGCGTATCAATAATACGGGCACGAATGAAATAATAGATTATTCGTTTGTTCAAATGGTCCGTAAACAAAATGTAAGCGTCCTCGACGGATGCGTGTGAGAGGACCGTTTCGGGCTATCGGGGCGGGCGACGAGTGCGAGAGGGACGGCTGCAGGTCTGTGAGGTGGGTCGGCGGCGGCGGGCCGACAACAATGTGAGCACTATCTGTTTTTGTAGCAGTCTTCGGCGGGTTCCCACATTAAGCGATCATTTAAAGGGCGTACCAATCAAATTGCAAATTTATACAAATTGATACTAAACGGGTTATATTAATTTTATGACAAAAATTAAGTGTGTAAATAAGTCGGAGCGGCGCGTAATTAACACTAATTGGGAGTAACAAACGGTCGCCGCGACGCGTCGGGGACAATAGGACACGAGTTTTTTGTTTTTTCTGTGACATTTCGGGTCAGGAATGACCCCGCGGGATCTGTGGAGTGCGTAGTGCGGGACCGGAGTGCGTCCACGGGCCGGGTCTGTTGAGTGCGGGGCCCGGGACGATGCCAGCATAGGGGGCGGCCAGGGTTGGCCTTTTGAGGCCATGCTCAACAACCTCACCACCACTGCTCTAGGAGGTACGGACTCTTGCTAAACATCCCTCACTTTAAGTAATCGCAAAAGCCTTAGTAAGAACGTATGGTGACTCTACAATCATAAAGAACACATAATGCCATGCTTCGGCACGATTATAACGGCTCGACCTGAGATATACCATGGCATGGATTTTTCAAATACCCATCAAGAAGCTAAACGGGTATTAGAAATTTGTATTCCACGAGCAAAAGATAGTTACACTTATACACTACCTTAGTAGATATTATATAATATATAATACACAAGTTTCGCTTGATTAAATCTAGTGACTGACCCGTGATCAAATCTAGTAACTGACCAGCAAACATATTCAGTAACTGGCCAGCAATCATATTCAGTAACTGGCCAGCAATCATATCCAGTAACTCGCCAGCAAAACTAGAAATGTGGCCGCATACAAGTGTCTCTAAAAATACTTACTTGTATTTTTGATTTCATTTCCTCAATTAGTGATAGTCTAAATTTTCATAATCGCCATTTTTTGTTTGATGTTGGGTAAAACTGGCCAGTTACTGCTTTACCAGAGATCATAACTTGATATCGCACTTGCCAGTTTCTAGTTTAACTAGCCAGAAACTCTATTATTTCTACTAGGGTAAAATAATAACACGAATCTCATGAATATTACATTTTTATTTTTTTGGTAGATATATGATGATATTACTGAAAAGATAATAAAAAATTTTGATATATATATGATATCAGCTGGCTAAGATAACTAGTAGGATGCTGCATATTTTATTTCGAAAAAAAAAATTGTGAATGTCGTAATTCCACGCGAACCCAGGGCTTGAAGCTAGTCATTAATAAACTTGTTTAAAACATAGATAAGTCAAACATGTGTTCAACGGGTTATTACATTTGCTACTAGAAGCTACCCGAATTCGCAATCAAAAAAAACGTGATCGATTTGAATTTAATTTATGAATTATTAAAGGTGGAATGATCTACTGTACATAATTTACACTGTGACATAAGATACTGGTGTAAAGTTTATTTCTACTTCCGGGAATCGCGGGCCGCGGGCAATAAACAGTAGCAGGCACACTATAAGCCCGCGCCAGTTAGAAACAGCAGCATTGTAAAACGGCAATTTTTTTTTATCACGTTAAGATTTTCTTTATTTAAATCTAGATGACGTTTGCAACTGCCTTAGGGTAAAATTAGTTTATGCGTGGGAACCATATTTTATTTTGGGACAAAAAATATCCTATGTAGTTTATTTTGCTGGGACTCAAAGAAGTCTCATTTTTACCTTTATAATTTAACAAAAACTGTTGCCTTCCATTTCATCTAGCTTATAAGCATAATATCTGGATATACATAAAAATATGAAAATTTGATTTAAAATCATTCTTCTGGCCCTGCAGACCTTAACTGTGCCAAAAACGTAATGTTCAATTTTTTTTTTTCAGTTCAACAACTTACGTCTTCAATTATTTCTTTATTCCTAAGAAGCTTATAAGTTTACGTACCTACACATCTAAAGAAAAGAAAAGTTAGCTTAAAGCGTTTTTAGATTTTATTAGTGTCGGCATCGACACAAGCGAGCATTTCCGTTTACAACCTACGATTCCATTAACCCCGGGCTCAGTGCTGATCCCAGTAATATCCCGGGATCCCGGTAAGCCCCGCACACCCCACACCTTGCATTTATATCAGACATTATGTTAAATAAGGTAGTTAATTAAAAACAGAGTCTCAAGCTTCTTGACAAGCTGATTTGGAATTAATTTTCTTGTAAAGTTTTATCTCGAGAAATGTGAAATAATATTAAATTGTTCTGTCAGTCTCATATCGTGCTACTGTTGTTTGTTTGAACACGCTCATCTCAGGAACCAGTGGTCGGAACTAAAAAAATATTTGTGTGTTGGTTAGTCCATTTATCGAGACAGTCTATAGGTTACATAACATCACGCCACTACCAAAAGGAGCTGCAGTAATAAAAAAATGTTGTAAAAATGGGATGATAAATAAATTTTCACACTGAAGTGTTTGCGAGTAACACCCAGTGAAATATAATTAACTACATTTTTAGCTGAAATAAGCTTAATTGTACTTAATTTAATAAGACATATTTCTTATATTGTTAGGATAAACTTATTAGGATAAACCCCGTATTTCAGAATTTCCGTGTTAGTTAATAAATATATAAGCACAGCATTATATTATTGAAACCACGAAAATTATTTTAAACGAGCTAACAAAAACGTCAAATATAAACACATAAACTCGTTTTGACTATCAAACAATCACAGTAGCAACAAGTGAAGGAGCTGACATAAAACCCAAACTCGCAGTAAAACCGACGAAATGGCGGTCATAACACGTGGTAATACTGTGTAGCTGTAGACGTGTACGTGTACGTTAGAAGTATCAACCGTATTGGCAACTACTTTTTGCCAGCGGCTTAATAAGAAAATCGTGTAAAAATACGACTATTCTTGCGAGCTTCCTTAGAAACAGAATGTTTTTTAGAATTTAGCCTATGTCACTCTCCGTCCTTTCAAGTATGTCTATGCTTAAATGTTGCTTCTTCAGGACGCGCAGGAAACATCTGAACATACTTTACTATTTTAAGTATTCGTATGGATGTGGTTTATTACGTTGATGTAATTAATGCACTGCGCAACTTAGTAAGTTTATTTTATAAGCACTTTAACATATGAAGTCAATATACAACAAAAAAGTGGTTAAAAAATAACAATTATTTTTTAACCACTTTTTGATTTCCGAGCTACTCTTAATATAAGTTTTGTATCAAATTTTTTAGACTTAGGCAACGCGAAAAGATTTTTTTATAAAATGTTCATTACAGAGTTAGTAAAACCTTTATAATGAACACAGCTTTACAGATAGTACTGATTGATATCAGTTTTTATAAAAATATATTTGAGAAAGCCGATTTACAATTTCATAAATTTTATTAAACCATCGACAACATACACATTTTTTTCCCAAAGTTTTGATAAATACCATAATTTAGAGAATTCATTATCTAGTTTCTCTACCTAGCTACACATCAAATCCACAAAATTTTTATTTCAAAAAATCCATCTCGTCCTAAAGATTCCATTTACGCAAAAATCCGGCAGTTTTTCAAATGTTACTAACTCGCTTCTTTCACTTATGTCTTCAAATATAAATGAGTGTCAAAGATTATTAAGTAATATATTAATACATGAGGGGCGCGGGGGTTATGTCAATCGGTAGCCTGGGTCTTGGGAATTCAGTCGCTATGGAGCGTTTCTCGGGA
>JAOTAV010000018.1:33031-48682 GCA_026546445.1 Cyclargus thomasi | reverse complement strand
CTTTAACCCCACTGGGTTAAAGTAGCACTAGGCATAAAAAGCAACCTTTGAATAGGGCAATCAGGTTTTTGAGCAATCACTTATAGGATGCTGTTCCGAGAGTTGCGAACACGTAGGAGCAGAGAAATGCCTTTTTGCGCATGATAGCATGAAAGCCATCAGCACGAGCCTCCTCAAACATGCCTGACGCGCAACAGCGCCACGGTAGTCGCAACACCATCCTAAAAGCTTTGTTAAACTGCACGCCCAGAACGCTGTAAGCTCGACTGGTGTATGATACCTTCACGCCGCTCGTATAGAAAGACTGACAGGACGCCTTAAATAAAGTTATTTTGACGTCTGTAGTAGAGCGAGCAAACCCGCGGGCGAGCAGTACTTTATAGTGGGAAAAAAGAAATACAACGTTCACTGGGTCATCCTGTTAATAATCTTATTTGTGTATGTTTGAAAACTGTAACTGTAGCTTATACGGAGAGCAGTGTTACAGCCTTGTGATTCTTGGAAGTCGGTATAAACGTATATATCAACATTTACCACAACTAGTCAGGTTGTGGTTACTGATGAGCTTTAGTAATGTGTTTTATACTAAAATACTACATACGTTGTGGAATGATCGAGAGCCTACAACACTTTCCAATCATTTTAGATTTCTTTGAGAGCCTCCAACAATTGTCTAAACCAATCTTATACAAACTAGTGCATTTACTCGAATGTTGTCAAATGTTAGTTATCTGCTCCTTTCACTTACCTCTTCATTTGTCATAATAATTACAAAGTAAACTCTTTAAAGATTAATATCTAATATCTATGGACGCTTCCCACCACGTCAGTCTGGGCCCGTGGTAAGTACCAGAAGGACTTGTTACAGGTACCAGACAACGGAAATATATTTAGTACTTTTATACTATACACATATTTAAGATTTTTATTATATGATACACATATTTAATACACATCCAAGACCCAGAAACATTGAAAAACTTTTGCTCCGTCGGCGGCATTCGAACCCGCGATTCCGACTTAAGCAACCAACGCGCTTACCAACTAAGCCACAGGTGTCGGACAAATTTAAAAAAAAATTAAACAATTGTTACAAATGAAAGTCCTTTACTAACCCATAATAACCATAGTGCTTCGTATAACACACCTCGCTGTGTGTGGGTTAACAATCGTTAACAATAACATTATCGTTGTCGTTGTTCAAACACCACGCCGCCGACAATTGATTTATCGCACACTCCGAGCCGGACCTCCATGTAAATGACAACGACAAACGACAAATTGATTCGTTAAACACTAAATGATGTAGTAATACACTCAGTTTATATCGACTGTCGGAAATTACAAATAGTTTTGTTACTGACATCTAAACATATTATATGTGCGTATTTTATGTGTGCTGCCGTTAGGTAACTTTTCAATAAGTTTCATTATGATGTGGTTAAGGACACTTTAATGCTTAAGATAATATTAATTTGTTTGTTTTTTTTTTAATGGGTATGTGAAGTTAAAACATATCGAGGCCATTTTATTGACTTGAAACTCCAACGACACTATTTTGCGTTAAGAATTGTATGAGCAGCATAGAGGACCTTAATTTAATTTACACGTGAATCAAGTACCGGTCACAGTTTGTTTCTCGTAGAACACTGCCTAAATTGCGTAGTCTTTTCATATGGTTCAAAACTGTGAATAAAATTGTGCGATAGGCCTTTAGGTATTATAATCGGTAGCTCTAGCAGGGGGTGAATAGTAAATACGCGTATCGTATAACATGATGATAGATGACGTCCAGATTGAGGAGATATAGCTGTGTGGTAGTCGCCGGTCTCGGGTTTAATATCAATGTAATAACATAATGGACCTAACTAACCAGTAGGACAATAAACTGAAATATTGGTGGGGTACGCCTGTAAGCATGTTAGAAACGGCTGAGCAATGCAGTCTCAGCGCACGTTGGTCGATGTGGCTACGTCAAACCTGGGTGCTTAGCCGAGACCTGAGCTCTTCGCTTCTAAGTAAAATGACATAAGCGTTCGCGAACACTTATGTAATTATTTAGCCGCATGATAATAATAATTTTATTTGCTGGCACTTTAAGGCTTAACTCAAATTGGAGCAGAATCGAGGCATCCCGTCGTGATGCTTTTTACAGCTATATCATATTACTTGATTAAAATTCTGTTAAACGAAATAGACATAAGTGGAAGTAACAAAATACTGTCATTTTTGTAAAATGTAAGTAATTCTTTACTTCACTTACTAAACTTTTGAGGAAACACAATTTTTTTTAGTAATTTTGCGATTTTATTATGTAGCTTGTCTATCTAGCTATACATCAAATCTACATTATTTACAATTTCCAATTATATTTTCGATCCCAAAGCGCCCATTTACCTAAAAATTAAACAGTTTTTAAAATATTACTTGTTTCTTCCACTTATGTCTTCAATTGTGATAGATCGCGTTGACTCGAATTCCTGAAAAACCTTATATGTTGCGGTGACTACATATTCAGTACTATTATTCTCTTTTTTGAGTGTCTCTTTGTCTTTTTTGAGTTATAGCGGAACCGCTATAACAACAAATACTAAAACCAAAAATAAATTTAATGAATTCATACAACAAACGTGATTTTTTGCTCGATATCAATAATGGCAACAGACTGGTGCTTAAAATTTTGACAAAATACAAAGTTATTTTTATACTTTACATAAAATTAATAAACAAAGTGGGCTCTCATACAAAAAAAAGTTTTTACCTAGGCTTGCTATAATATGGTACGGAACTTGGGCGCTTTTTTAATGATACTCAAAATATGAATTGAGCAATTCAATTTTAGCCTAAGTCGGCCTACTGGTTTGCTCTATCTATTGTGGTGATAGTGTGGTAATTGCGTTGGTCGCGATTTGCATACGCGTGCGAGCGCCGGCCGCCGACTGCCGGCCGATGACGTCACTGTAATTGATAGTTTACCATGATTGATTATTTCGGCCGCTGGGCTGAGATACAGTACTTGTACTGGTGCATACATCAAACTATATTGAAATTGTACCTTTTCAGTGTGATATCTTGTGACGCTGTGCCTGGCCTCACCGTATTTAAAATTCGGTGAAACTTACACCTATTTCTATATACAACCTTAATATTTTTGAAGTTGGTAACAGTCAAAAAAATTCAGATAGTCCAGTCCGTCCTAGAAATCATGCCATAATGCTAGAAGGCCTTGTACCGACTTCAAAATTATGAAGATTGTGAACAGATATTGGTTAAGGTTTAACCGAATTCTTAATAAATATTCTCTATTGAAGAAAAAGGGCCTGCATAAATAGGCTATTCACAACTTTTTTGACAGATTCTCAACATTCTCAACAGATACAGCATCTGTCAAAGTTGATGATGTTGATAGAGACTATTCGACACTCATCACTAAGCGGTGTAACAGGCCCTCAATATTATCTTAATACTTTTTAGTTTATTCTTTATTACTTTAGTTTTTTCATTGGAATTAGGTTTAATTTAATATAAGTTTGTATGAGCGTTGGATGGTGACTTAAACTAGTGTTATTTCCAGGCGAGGGCTCATGTAACAGCAACGATGGGTACATGCCTCCCGGCGGCGGCGAGACCGCGGCGGAGGCGGACGCGAGCGCCAGCGAGGACGAGGCGCGGGGGAACGCCGCCGACAAGAAGAAGCACCGCCGGAACCGCACCACCTTCACCACCTACCAGCTGCACGAGCTCGAGCGCGCCTTCGAGAAGAGCCATTACCCTGACGTGTACTCGCGCGAGGAACTCGCCATGAAGGTCAACCTGCCTGAGGTCAGGGTGCAGGTCGGTTACATTTCTTGTACTACTGCTTAACGTGTTTGTTACGCCTTTATGCTTTCGTAGGAATATGAGATTTTATACTCTTACGTAAAATTAGGGAAACTAAATAAAAGAGGGCTTAGATCTCAGCCCATAGATTGTATTTCAGTTGAAGACTAACCCAAGATTTAACGCGACAAAATAACGTGCGTTACCCTGCCTACTTGACGATTTCTCTGATGGTACAATAGAAATATAAACACCGAAGTGAACTTTGCACATCACAAGTACGTTATAACTTTGAAGTGCAAACTTACAGAAGTACTTAATTTCACTAGGCGAACGACGTCGAGGGCTATAACCGTCTTGTCGTGAGCACCCTCAACAATTTTATAATAAAATGTGACTGGAGGCATCGCCGTACAATGGAGCGCCGCTGTTTGCGCACCTTCGCGAATATTGCTCTCTAATAAAGTGACGTCTAAAGTCGGCAAACAGCCTGCGAGGCCGCCCGCCCTAATAGAGAGAAGAGGCTTACGGCCGACCCCAGACGAGCATATGTCAGACCGACCAGCGCAGCTAGACCTCCCGGACCCTCGCGCCGCGTACTGCCTGCAGCCGCCCGCGTGATTTAGCAGCTCGAGCTGCTCTGGTCGCTCTCTAATTGCTTTTATGGTGCTAAAAGAATGTAGCCGCCGGCCGGGTGAATGTGAACTCTGTTCCCGGGGGGTAGACGCGACGCGGCACGCACGGCTGTAACGCTGTTGACAAATAATGCGGTCGGAGCTAATCTGGTTGTTAATAAAGGGTTAGCAATGTTGTGTCGATGGGAAAATGTGTCACTCCGCGCTCGGGGGACGGGGGGCATGCGGGGTGCCAGGGGGAGGGGGACACAATACGACACTAGGCATTGTGCCCGCCGTGTTTCATTACAATGTAATGATGTGGGGACCGTATTATGTTAAACATCATAATGGAGATTTGTGAATCGTAAAAATTCTCGATTGGTCGGTAAGGTAAAAAATTATTAAATACGATCGAGTCAACATGCTAACTCAGGAGCAGTTATTCAGGTTTTTTTTAACTTTTTTAATTATGCTAATATTGAGCGTCCGTAGCCTAGTAGGTTTGCAGACCTTTGGTTCGCACTCGATAGGGTGCAGGTTCAAACCCCGGTTGATGCGTGTACCAATGAGACATTTTTTGATCTCAAGTAAATAATACGGATGCCCATTGCCGTGGGAGAGCCATGCTTCGGCCTGAATGGGCCAGCTCGACCAGAGTAATACCACGGCCTCACAGAAAACTAGCGTGAAACGGCGTTGTGCTGTGTTTCGTTCAGTGAGTGAGTTTACCGGTGGCCCGACTTCCCTAATCCTATTCACGTTCCCTATTCTCTCATAAAGGCCGGCAACGCATTTGAGACTCTTCGGATGTTACGAGTATCCATGGGCGACGGCAGTTGTTTTCTATCAGGTAGCCCGTCTGCTCGCTTGCCCTCTAAATATCATAAAAAAATATCAGAACAGAATTAATAATATATCAGACGCATGTCAAAAATTTCAAAAGACAGTTTCAGAAAAGTACCAAAAGAGAGTTTTAATCACTCGATTCCTAAACGTATAAAAACAAATACTAACAGGTAAAGACAAAAGCTACAACAATGTCGGAGCCACATTACCCGTCTGCTAATGACAACTTAACCCTTCCTCCGGCTAACGAGTTTTTTTCACCGCCGCGGCCCTTTCGGCAGATAATTACAACATTTATTGTTATTAGTGTTTTGTTCCCTTCACTTCTACTTCTTAATGCATAAGCTCTTTTTGGATGACGAGATAAAATGTCTCATTAAATTACTAAACATTATATTTTCTTTTCGGCGAAACTTAAACTTTGTTTCGTTGTTGATGAATTGAAATTCATCAACGAAATGAAGGCGAGTAATATTTGGCAGTAGGTTTTATTAACTGTATTTCGCAGTCAAAATTTTTCTGATCAGAAATTCGGATACTGTAGGGGCGGACTTAGTCTCGCTGACGAACATTCAGGGTGCAGGGTACGTTGTAAGTAGAGGTTGGCGTTGGGTAAATAAAATCTCACAGGGATTCGAAAAACATCTTCATAACTTTCAAACAATCTAGCTATTTCTACTTTTTCCGGGCGCATATTACATTTTTTACATTTATTTGACATAATTTATTTTAATTTATTCTATTTTATCAGAATTATTACCTTCCTAGCTATGCTCCGCTACGTGCTACCAGCATAAAAAGTAGCCTATGTATTAATTCAGAATATGTGAAGAAGTAACAAACATATACGAGTACACTTACAAACTCACAACCTTTCGCATTTAGAATATTAAGTATGATTACAGTTTGATCTACGTAAAATGTAAGGTAGATATGGATGTTTACCGGGTAAGTGCCCATCTGTAGTTGTAAGTGAGTTATCGCCTCCTCAGGCTGTACTTAATGAGCGTCGCCCGCGGTCCACCGTCGCCCGCTCATCGTGTTAGCTACACTCACGACTCACGACAGATAACTACATAATAATTCAATAAACTCCACACTACTTACTAACGGAGATAATTATATTGACACGGTGACAAACTTAAACACCTATTAGTACTGGTTAGTCAATGCGAAAGGTCATTACGGATACAGAAAGGTCAATTACTAGTTTGAGAGAACAGTTACATTGTAAGCTTCTAAATTAAACTTAACTTAACTAAATTAAACCGATTTGTAATGGGGAACAGAATGTTATGTGATACTAAATTTAAACAGAAAATTATCTACAAATAAAATAAAAATTATATGTTTTGCATTTTTACCATTTACTATAAAAGATTATATGGTTTTCAAATTTACCCAAAAACTCCTAAAAATGATCCACGTCCGGCGCCCGCCCTGCCCCGCGCCTGCCCCGCGCTCACCTGCCTCATCCCCGGCTACCATATTATGCGACTGTAACAATTCTGCTGATTTTTAGAGATATTTTAATGAAAAATAAATACCTTTCTTTATAAATTTATGTTCCATTGATGAACCCCAGGAACGAATTTCGCGACGAAATTTTTTATTACACTGTATAATACGATGCTTCAATATATTAATGTAACTATTTGTTGTAAACTTCAGCATCATATTTAGGAAGACCGTAGGCCAATTCTCCATATTTTAGACAGAATGCCACCATGTGAAATATGACGTATAGCGCTAGACTACTGTCAGTAGAAAAGGAAACATATAGCCGATATCATACAGCAGCATTTATATGATTGGCATATGTCATTAATATGATTTTCGTCTCTAAAGTTCAATGTAGAAAACTGTAGCGCAGTGGAGATTAACGTACTTGAAAATAAACGTTACAATCATTAAAATAAACATGCACATAGATTCTCGAGTATCTTCGGGGATGCGCAAACATATAATTTTAAGATTAATATATTAATGGAATTGAAAATAAACTTTTATATTATTTAAACAATGAGTTTAAATAATATAAAAGTTTATTTTCAATTCCATTAATAGAATCTTCACCGCTGCCCTCTGTTCCATCTTAGCCTATCACCGTAGTCTTCCGTTGTATCCCGCGTCCCGCATCAACCCCACAGCGGCGATGTTTATCTCGCGCGCTATCTCCACAATCTGGGCTTTGTGCCCGCGCACCCGACCAGAATGGCAGCACAATGATCCCACTATTGTCCCGCGATGGCGTTTAATGGCACGTAACTCTGGACGCTTAAGTAATTTGTTCGTCACAATGACAATCCCGAACCCATAATAGTAAGCGGGTAACAGAGTAATTCAATAGATATAGAGATCCAATGAAGGATAGACTGATGATTGAAAGTGAATTGAAGCGTCGCGAAACGACGAGGTCTTCCTTTGCTAGGGTTTAAGTGTTATAGCAAATAAAGCTAACTTTATTACATTAAGCGCAACAGCCTCATACTTTTATCGTATATATTCAACAGACTATGCTACAAAGTTCAATAAAAGTATAACCGGAAAATTTACAATAAAACGTCGCTAATAATGCAATAGGGAGTAAACGGCGCGTATCTCGAGTGGTTTGTTCGCGCCCCGCCGGCGACGGAGCTGCAGTAATGCCCCGAACTTCATAAACACTTTGCCCCGTTGTCACGCTCCCCCCGCCTCCCCGCCCCATCCCCCTCGCTCGCCCCCGCAGGCTCTCGTTCGCCCATCTCGCCCTTCCTCGCAATTGCTTGTCACTTATCGTTCGCACGCTCGACTTGCGACACAAATGCGCTAATAAACGTTTTTCTAACAGACTGCCCGGGCTCGCAGCTCTGACACTGTAAAATGCACTCTGCTCCTAGGTAATAGAGTCGATAGTCCCGCGAATCGTCCCCGTTCCGCGAAGGGTCGTTCCGTGTGTTTGTTTGGCGTGAATTCTGTGGAGTGTTTCTGCTATAGTATCAGTTACAATGGGCCCCGCTGTAATTACAGGGCACGGGCATCGCGATCGCTTATCGCCTGCTAATGAGGCCCCATTATGCCCCGAGCCGGGCCCCCTGCGCCGCTGCAGGGTTAATGATATCAATAAGTATTATTTGTTGCAATTGTAACGTCTCCGCTGGAAGTCATTATAATATCAAACACACGGAAATACTGTGTGACTGTTATTTGTTTTACGAATCCATTAGTAAGGTCTAGAGCTAATCTGGTAACACATTTTTCGGTTACATACGTTATTGGAACATGCTTAAGAGTTTTTTAATGTTATGTGACTGAGCACGAGTTTTCTTTAAAGTTGTTGCCAATAAGGATTTTACTCTTGAAACTATCTAGAAAGGATTATATACTAGCCTAACTGTTATCCGCGACTCCGTAAGCGTGATAACTTTGCTCATGAATTTTTTTTTGATTTTTGCTGCTGCTACAATACTCACAAAGCCTGCAAAACCATGGAAATCGGTTTTCGCATCCTGGAGTTATATCGTCAGAAAGGAAAACCCGACTTTTTATGATATCTGGTATATAAAAATACGCCTTCATCTTGTAACTTACGTGGAATAAAAAACAAAGGTGAAACCCGACATATATTTTCATGCAGTTCCAACCGCAACCGGCAACTTTTGTTTTATTTTCCAGTGGGACAAACAACATGGATTCATATAAAAATGTATAGAGTTTCGCGTGTTCAATAACATTAGGTAGTATAAGTAGCAGGTCTGCTGTGTCAGGGCGGGCGGCAAGCGGCGGTAGGGCGGGCGGCAGGGTGGCAGGGCGGACGGCGTGTAACTCGGTTAGTTGTCGAGTTACCGAACTAACACCTACTTACACGGCTACAAGATTTCATTACGTGAAATAACTAAGTAGTAGAATTTTCGTTACAATTTTCTATAATTTTGGAAACATTTTGGAAGTGTTATTTAGCGAATGTAAGAAATTACATCAAGTACAGCTTAACCACAAAAGCTATACCTCAACTTAGGTATGAGAGCGGCGCGCCCTGAGAGGGTTACTATGGTTACCAGCCGTGCTACTATGTCATTTTGCCGTCCACGCTGACGGCGGTAGTATTCTTACCCGTCCCCGCCCCGTCCCACGTTTCTAGGGCGCGGTACAAAGGCTGTGGTCAAACTATAGTTACATGCGTCAAAATTACAGCTTAGTACTTTATTGTAGTTCGCGTTACATACTTTTTGTAAAACGAATCGTATTCACAAGTAACAAAATTTATTTTAATCTACGCAAAAATATGTCTTAAATTTTAGCTTATAAGTAACCTCAAATTCATATCTACGAGATCGCTCATATACTCGTAGAATAGTTACACTGTATGTAAATAAGCACTTCATGACATTCCTGAAACCCATCCCATGTTTAAGGATCTTCGAAATTGTCATAAAATCAAATATGCCGCTCTCAAAAACTAATAATATCAAGCGATCAATATCATTTAAATTTTATTGAGTTAATTAAAAGCTCTAAATCAATACCAGCATTATGATTGCCGCTAAACTAGCAACAAAACAAATACCGAGCGCCGCCCGCCGGCCGCCGGCCGGGGCACACAGATCAAAGACTGTCTTATTACCCGCGTCGCATCCCCGCTAAAAGCGCTGAAAAGGAATCTCAACTCTACTCTACTCACGATAAAGTATATTACAGCTTGAAGCACGCGACGGGCTACCAGCTTGTGGCACAGGATTATGGGTTCTACCCTCTTGTGATAGAAGCTAAAATTTACTTTGGATTGTCGTCGGTAAAACAATTTCCCGATCTCACCGTATCAAATGATCTCCAGCCCCGCGCTCTCACGAGACTTACGCGACACCGAGACAGACATAGCGACGTAATGATATGAAATATAGTAATATATTTTATAGTGTCATGCTATAAATTTGCAGAATGTAATCTAATAGTAAGTTAATACCGCGTGCTATTAAAATTCGGGCGATCCAAGGGGGTCCTACCTCCTGAGTGCATGAAACCTGACAACATAAGTTATAATACGTATAATATATACCAATAATAATCTTACACTATTCGCGAAAAGGAGACATTTGTATTTTTGTTTGTTTGTTACGAATAAACTCAAAAGGTAGTGATACGAAGAAAAAGGTTATGAGGAAATCCGCAAATGGGTGATCCTAGACACTTTTGAGAGATACTCAATTAATGGACTGGGCCAACTTCGTTGCGAAAATATCGTATGCGCTTGCGCAACCATACGGTTACTTAAAATTCTTTCTCAGGCTCTAAAGCGGTTACTTCACTCTAAAAATTAATTATATATAAATAAGTTAAATTTTCTTTCTTGATATTATAACTTCAGAACGCATGAACCGATTTCCACGGTTTGGCATGCGTTGGAAAGGTCTCAGGCTCCATTAGGTTTATAGCAAATGAAATTCACGAAAAATTTCCAGAGAAAAGCAGGAAAACAGAGGCAAATTTTTTCACATACGGCGCCATCTTCGATGTAATTATAACATGCACTGTAACGGTACGCACATTGTATGCGATTTTGAACTCGATAGGCCTGAGAGATTGCTAATTTCTCTCCTTGATAAATGATAAGTGAGAAAAACGATCTCTTCCTTGTTATGTCACAACACGAGACTGCTAATATCACTTTACTCATAAGACCCAACTTTACAAGATTATTTCTGCAAAATATAAACTTTCGCTTTCACTAATAACATAACTCCCCCACACCAGTTTCGGTGACGGTGGCCAGTTTCATAGAAACCAGGTCAACTTGTCCTAGCCAAACTTGGAAAGAACATATTTCCATCACGGGAATCGAACCCTCTACCTCCGGGTGAGGAGCCGAGCTCTGTACAATTAGACCACAGCTTTCACTAAGATAATTTAACTTCATACTTCATTATCAATTACATCGTTCTCGTATTCCTCATTCATACCGCGCATTGTAACTCACAATCGGCTATTAGCTGGAGCCGAACAAAGACGTCTCATAATACTAATCAAATAAAAAAATTAATAGGCCGCGATCAATGCCACGTATTGTGCTCATAATTTGATTAAAATTTGACGGCTCCTTCCTGTGGCGGAAGCTCCACAATGCCAGTAATTGAAGACCTTATGGGGGGTTCCGCACATGCTCGAGAGGGTTCCGTATGCTTAGCCTGCAGCTCGACAACCAGGGTTCCGTACTCCAAAAACGTTTAAGACTCAATTAACGATTTGGAAGTGACGTTGTTTTTTTATGATATTTAGGGGGCAAGCGAGCAGATGGGTTACCTGATGGTAAGCAACGTTGCCGGCCTTTATGAGGGAATAGGGATAGGGGATTAGGAAGGTTGGGCCACCGGTATACTCAATCACTGAACGAAATGTGTTTCGTTGCACGATATATAATGCACAATGCCGTTTCACGCCAGTTTTCTGTAAGGCCGTGGTATCACTCTGGTCGAGCCGGCCCATTCGTGCCGAAGCTTGGTTTTCCCACGACGAAGAGTTAGATTGGGACGGCAACAATCGGTTTGGTCTGAATATTTAAATATACCAGTTTAGAGTAGAGCTCCTAGATGGAGTTTATACAATTCATGAGCGAAAGCGTTCAAATTTAAATTCTACATTTAAGGGTTTTTTGAAACTATTCCAACTAGCTTTTGCCCGCGGCTTCGCTGGCATGTAATTCAAAAATTGACAAACAAATAACACACCTTCCCATTCCACATTTATATACTATATTAGTAAATATTGTCATATTATTAACTAGTTGGTGTCCGCAACTTCATAGCGCAAAAAATTGTATATCACGCGGGAACCGTATATTTTCCCGGGATAAAAAGTTTCCTATATGTTGCTCAGACCTAATAGCTATTAAACAAAAATCTATTCAAATCCGTCCAGTAGTTCCTGAGACAAAGAGACAACTTTTATTTTGTCGATATGTATTCTATTACTGTTCCTTAGCACCCTGACATTGATTATTTTGTAAAAACATTAAATATACAGACACTTCAATTTTACTGTTTAATTATATGTACAGATTCTTAGTCAGCGGTCAAACCTTAAAGTGGTCCTAATTTTCAGAATCTATATTCTGCGCATACGCCGGCGTATCATGTCGGTGTGCATTACTCCCCCCTCCCCCCTCACCTCTCCCCCTCCCCCTTTTCTCCCTCGCGCCGCACCGGAACACAAACAACGTATTTCCGTTACGCGGCCCTTTGCATGAGAATCGCGAAATATAGAAGACGATTAAGTCGTTTGACTGGCGTACCCACGGTTACAATGACAGCGGATATACTATTAAATACGATCGAGTTGTTTATTTTAGGTGTACTAAAACAAAAAAAAAATTACTAACGAGTATGTTTTTTTTGTTCAGAAATTCGCAGAAGTATATTCTATCGAGAACTGGAATATTAGAAAGTAAATAATGTTTTGGTGATTATCACATCCTACGGCGGCTACGAACAGACGGATTATCCTCAGTCTTGAAAACAGATCCGTAACACCCCACAACAACGTCAGGACAACGCCGTTGTGCAACAATACTAACAGTATAAAACTGAACTCTATTACAACACAATAGCACCCACATTACAATCACCACTGTTTGTACAACTAACAATTAAACTTCAATCAATAGAATAAGTAGCTTAATAATACGAGATCTGTTTCAAGATATTGCCGCCGACTCATTAGATTTCGGACTCTATTCTCGAGACGCTTGAGTTTAAAATCGTGGAGCCGGAATTCAAGTGTCACCCGACACTCTGAGAGCCTCGAGATTTGGCATTGTGAAGGCCGCTTTTATGACGCCGGCTCCTGTACTATAATACGTAATTCCAAGTACAGAAGGCGGTTGCTCAGTAGCCGGTGTGCTTGTACTATCGCTTACTGACTGCAAAGTATTGAAATTCGATTCCCAGAAAAAGTCGGCAAGATTAGCGAGCTGAAATTGTGCAAGATATCTATTGTATTTGTTATGTTGGCTATTTTGTTTGTGATATTTAGCAATAGAGTACTTTTACTTTCAGATGAAATGATTTGCGTGATAGCTGATTGTGGCTTTTAAAAAAATTTTACGCTCGACCAATTCTGAGTGCCAGTAAACTAATTAAAGTTCAACAAACTTTTATCCATCAATTTAACTATTTGACATTAACTAATTACGCTCTCAGAAGAGGCAAAAACTTGACCTCTCGCCTTACATTATTTCAACACACGACGTATCGGCTCTACTCCGCTTAGTCAATTAACTGTAATTTAATTTGAACTTAATTAAAAAAACGACCAATTACCAGCCGATTTTATATATGACAATAAAGTCTAACAGACTAGAAGCTGTATGTGAATTTTACATATTGTAAAGTCATTTGAAGTACTTACTACGAAGTAACGTATTTGTAACATATATTTTTAGGCAACTGTTCCCTCATATTTTTGCTAACATGGGAGCCTGAGTAGGTCACCATTCAGATGTTTTCAAAATCTTGAGAAAGTTATCTCTTGTTGTCTCTTAATTTGACCCCCATTTCCAGTTATAATGATAATCATAGTAAAATTGTTTATTTTCTCACCACAAAGTTACAGCTCTAATAAAGTTTGTAATTCTACAAAAAAAATCCAGTTTTTGTGGGAGACTGGTGCCTAAACTAGGCGTGGCCTGTGTTTCAGGACACCAGAGCCTCCGGACAAAAATAAAAACAATTGGTAATCTCGGGTGCTTGCTCGTTTGCCGCATTTCCTTTTACAAAACACGTTATCTAGCTACAGGATCCAATGATCCTGATCAAGATCCAACGTCAAAACTTGTCCAAATGTGAGTTCAACTCGCATTTGGACAAGTTTTGACGTTGGGAACGAACCCACACCCCATTTTGAAATTCAATTCATTTGTGAAAAATTTAAAATCTGTTAATTCAAAATAGGTTTTTTTAAAATGATATTAAGAGGGAAGGATTTTTCTGTGAGGCCGTGGTATGACTCCGGTCGAGCCGGCCCATTTGTGCCAAAGCAAGGTTCTCCCACGGGAATAAGCACATTATGTACTTAAGATCGAGAAATGTCTGATTGGTACACGCCTCCACCGGGGTTTGAACCTGCACCCCCTCGAGTACGAACCAAGGGTCTTACCCACTAGGCTACGGACGCTATATAATCTAAGGTATTCTAAATACAATTTTTGTCATAGTTCGGGTAAGCTGTCGTAGTTTTCAGTAATATATGGCCTGGTGGCAGGCAGACGACTCAACTAGTTGTAAGGTTCCGTCGTTCCGTATTTATCTTTTTGGTACATAACTTAATTCTTAATTGGTAAGAATGTATCTGATTGTAATACTCTGTATTCTCCCGTCACTGAGGCTCCCCTCCCCCGGCTTCCCTCCCACTCCCCCTGCCTCCTCTGTCTCGCGCGCCAATTAGCGCGGGCGAATCATTACTTAATTACGTAATTAATTATGCGAGTGCTCAATTAGAGCTCGGCGTGCGATAATGAACTCTAGTCTGTAGGTCATAGGGGCGAGAGTGGATCGAGGGGGGCTGTGAGAGGAAGGAGGGGAGGGGACGTTTCATTACCAGTAACAGTTTGACGGCATTGTCGTGTTAAGAGTGAAGCGATTAGTTATAGTCGATGAAAAAATTAAATTGATGAATTATAACATACTAGAGGTCGCCTGAGGTCGTAATAAATAAATTCATGGTGTGGAGGAGCTATAAAATATAATATCTTCTCAATTCAATCACAGACTTCAATTTGGCATAAAGGTCTCGTTACCAGCGGGGCTATGATAAGCCATCGTGATAATTTTGTCTACACATTTTCTCGACGTTTTCCGGTTTATCTCTTTATCTCTATTGACCCTAACATAAGAAAAAAAATCTCGTGTTTGTCGACAATAATTATTGCGTTTTGTTATTAATCTGTGCTAGTTTTGTGTACGAACTCTTACACAACGACACTTTTTTATTGAGTTACGGCGAGATTTTGATATTATGAGAAAAGTACAGTTTTTTCGATACTCGTCTACGAATGAGAAATTTGTCTCTCGACGTACGCATGCTATGGAGGAGATATATGTTGATATCGAATATTTTAAAAACGCTCGAGAGAGTGAGAGAGATATCACGTTGGTGTATCGTAGGCCGGCAGACCATTGAATTTTATTAAAAAAATATAGCCTTAAACCATAAAAAGAGTATTTCGTGTATGCTAATCGTGTCATGTCAAAATATTGTAGTGTGCGTAGCGTTATGTTTATTAAAAAACTAGCTTTTGCCCGCGACTTTGTCCGCGGACGGGTGGTTTTTTTCACGAAATTTTTTGTCGGCATTCAAGGGGATGTGATAATTGTTTAGAATTTTATTATATACAGTATAA
>JAOTAV010000018.1:0-25193 GCA_026546445.1 Cyclargus thomasi | reverse complement strand
CCGCCACCGCCCGCCGCGGTATTAATACTCGTCCTGAGTCAGGGCGAACTCACACCTTTTATGTCATCACAACACTCTTGATAACGTTCGTTCCTCACTGCTGTACCAGAGTAAACCTACGTAGAGTAGGGTAACTCCCGGGTTTTATCCGTTTGACATAATAAAAGCCGTTCTAGGCACAGGGTTGACGATTATCACATTGATATATTAAATTATCTGTAGTTTTTTAGGCTGATTTTTGTCCCACGCCAGGCGGTCAGGTGGCGCCGATGGCCCGAGATGGAGTACGTAAATGGGTTTTCTCCGGCCCAATTCGTGATTTACCGCATACCGTTTCCAATCCTAAATTGTAAATTTATCAATCTCCTATAAGTCAATAAAGCTTAACAATGGTTTTCCTATCGAATATAGCATCGAAGATACAGAGTAGCATGATTTATATATAAAAAATACGGCCGGCGCCGACGACGGCGGGGTGATATGTGCACAACTAAACGCATCGTTTGCAGCTGCATCAGCAGGATACATCAGCAGCTAGAAAAATAAAAAAAAAGGTATTTTTAATATCTATTACTGTTATTAAACACAGTGTGACTGATTGTGTTATCGATATTCTTGGATCGCAGTTCACAATTATTATTCTTTCTCAAGTTTACAAATTCATGTATTTTTTATATGGTTTTTTCATAATAAAAGCTTTGATTAATAAAAGACTTCATAAAGTTTTGGATATTGATAAGTTTATTTACAGTTGTATTGTAATGTTTTATTACATTAATGTGTAGACTCAAATATTTCAAATGAAATAATTCAGCATTCGTGTAATCTGTAAAAGAACATCGCACTTCGGTATCATCGCAGCACTCCCGGTACTCTGTAATCGGTAGTGACAACAATTAAGAGGCTGTTATCCGATTGATTACAGCCGGACGCTTCGATGGTCACGACCAATTACGGGGTGGGGGTGAGGGGCGCTGGCAAGGCGGGCGGATGCGGGGGCGGGGGCGGGGAGTGTGCTAATTGTGTATTGTTGCGCTTTTGGGCGGGCGGCGCGCGCGTGCCGCCGTTATTAACTGGACAGATTCACTTTATTAGGTTGACCCCCCGCCCCCTCCGTTATCCCCGCAAACCCCGCCAGCGCCCCCGCGCGTGTGCGCTGTCTAAATTATTTCCCATCCGATTTATTACATTTGAGGAGTGAGGACGGTCAATCCTTTTATTTTGTTACGGGTCGTTGTTATTGTTAGCGCGCTGTCAATAGAAATTTATTTTATTTGCAATTTTAATTAAATGTCTGACTTCTCTACCCTTGCAGTTATAAATTTTATATTCATCATTGAAATTCTTTATTTGTTTACCTGTAAAATCAAAAGTTTTAATGAGAGTCGTTGGGCTGTCAGCATACAAAGAACGATTATTTAGCTTCTTCAGTCTTTTTTTCTTATGAATTAAAATGTAATAATAACATTAACTATTCAATACACATGTACAAAGTATCCCACAGCATCCACAGATACGATCATCCCCACGGTAACCGTACACCGTAATTGGTACAAGCTGCGGTGATGCGGCTGATAGCTGATAACATCTCCGCTATCAGATGCGGTGCGCGTGCGCAGCGGTCGCGGATATTGTACAATGAATATGCATGTATTAATAGTTTTTAGGATTCTTTTATATAATTTTTTTATTATTATTTATCTATTTATTTTAGAAATTCCTTCACGAAGCCTGATCTGGCAATGTACGTATTCTAGTCAAAATATGTTGAGCCAGTAAAATTTTAATTATATTTTATTAAGTTTTTTAAATTTTGAAAGCCATAATTGGCCTCGTACGTGGGAAGAGGTTAATAATAAGTTGATAAATTCGACGCGCTTCTGATTGGTAGCGTGGCCGAGCGGCTTAGATTCTGGTTTAAGGCACCGGTCTCCTCTCCGGTGGCGAGGGTTCAAATCCTACCTACTACCTACAGAACCCTTTTTGCGCGAGTACTAAGTAAGCAAGTAACTAGTACTTGGTTGGTTTTTCATCGATGCTAATGGGATAATGTGACATTTTTGTTATTACAGAGATCGAGCACGACAAAAAGTAAATGTTCAATGCATATAACGCGCTTTGTTTTGCGTAAGTGACGCAAAAAATGCGCTTTTTGGCAAAGTCATTACAGTTTCATGCCAGTTTTTTGTGAGGCCGTGTGTTGTCTCCTGTCTCCGACTCCGAGTGATACCACAACAAACAAACCCAGAAAAAGAGCCATGGCTCTTTTTCTGGGTTTGTTATCGAATCCGCACCGCGGTGGTAGGTGATAGGTAGCACATACAAATAAAATATTTTATGTTTTCTATTTTTGCACGTTCATCGTGCCTACACGGTATATTTGTTGGGATAAAAAGTTTTCTATGTCTCTCCCAACACCGAAAGTTTCCATTCCAAATGTATGAAAGATTCGTAACACACAGTCAAATAGAGTTAATTCGCACTTAAAATATTAGTATGAAAGATTGAGTTATAGCTTTTCAGTTTAGTCAAGTTCATTAGCTGAAGTAACAGAAGACTTGGGCAATCGGTCGTCTGTGCTGCAAGTGAGCAGTGAACTGATCTCCGGCACGCGCCGCGCGGTACCGCCCGGACCGGACTAATTAAATCATTGGCAAATTAGCGGGAACGACGGACAAAGAGTACCGTGCAGAAGGGACATGGCGATCACTGTTCATGCCTAACAATCGACTCGGCTAAGTCGAGAAAGATTACTTCAATTTGTAACATAGGTCAGCCATTACTAGAGCACTAATTAGTGTTAAGTTGAGTGAGCATACAACGAGGTGTCTCCGAGCATTGAGCTCGATCTTTTCTCTACAAGTACTAATGAATTAAAAAAAGACCTTAATGACCACTTCTTCTTAGTATTGATTACTTTAATATTATATAGTCTATTATTGTTAGTATCCTTTTTATTTTGTTTTGTGGCTTCTTTTCTTTATGTGTTCGTTGCTTTCATAATATTATGAATTTGTATAATTGCTTGCTGCTTGTTCGTTGTTGTTCAGCTATTTAAATTCCTATATGAGAAAACTTTTAAACAGCCTTATTATGCTATGCTTGTCAATATGTATGTGAAATCTAGCTGTAAGTTTTCCTAAAATAAAAAATAAAAAAGTAATTTATTGGAAAATACAAAAAAAGATGCCCACAATAAAAATATTTAATATACTACAAATTGGGAGTATAATGAGGACTTTGTTTCTATATTACACCTGTACTTATAATATTATGCATTGTATGTTTATATCTATAACTGAAAATTTATTATTGACTCTCAGTTTTCTTGTAAAAGTCATAATATAGACAACAACGACAAAAATACATAATAGTATAAGTGTTAGTTAATATATAGCTATATACAAACAAATGTTATTAACATGCTTTGTATCTTTGCAGCTTTATATCAAAACTTTATTTTATGTGTAAGTCGTTTGGTGCTTCTGCCCGGAACGTGGTGGTCTCTGTGCGCGGCGCGTGCGCGTCACGTGACCTCCGCAATCACACACTAATTGAGGACTTTACGACTGTCCGGGTGGTGCGGGGATGCTGGGGGGAGGGGAGGGGATGAGGGGTTAGTGTTCCCCGAGGAGTATAATACACAGTATTAGTATTGCTAATCAGTTTTATTGGTGGGTGTAAAGTACAATGGCTTAAAGTAGTAACTAGTAAGAATGCTAGAACAAACAAGGAATATTACTAATTCTATCAAGTCGTGCCAAAAAACAATACCGTTTAAACTATCTCTCTCTTATTACTAACTACTATAATCTTATAAGATTGAATTTATCGGAAACGTTTGCTAGTTTATTTCTTATTATAAATAGTATTCCAATAATATATCTCTAGGGAAATAATAATGCGACAACATATTTTAATCACAACATTGGTTAGCTACAGTTAACTACAGTATCTTGTTATGTTGATTATCTACGAGCCGATGATCCACTGTCCTCAGATCAGTGATCATTTGACGTGAGAACAGAGGGGTCAGATCGCGAATTAAATAAACAACACTGTTGTTATTTAACAGTCAGTTTGTGTGCGTGCACGTGTGTGTGTGTGGAGCAAACAGCTGACTGTCGCCGATACTGTCACAAACTACGCAGTTCCCAGGCCCTTAACGATAAGTTCATATTTAATTTACCGTATTTCCGCTTAAACTAACTAAACTAACTGGTTATTCAGAATGGAACTCCGATAGTGGATAGTTCCAATCCAAACAACTGGTCGATCACAAATTTTATTTTTGGAAAAAATTTTCCAGTCGGACCAACTAGTTGTGTAGAATAGAAATGACTGTTGTACTTTGACATACTCTACTAGTTAAATGGTTATGCAGATTAATAATAAAAAATGAAAGTTAATATTCTTCTTTTTAATATAAATAGTATTGGAAGGGTAAAGTCGAATTTTTAGGATCCGTTAAATTTATATAATACCCAATAATACCCATTACTATGGCTATTGTGGTGTTTTCGGGTAATAAAAAATAAAATTAAGATTTGGTATCGGGATATTTCAATGAATAATTAAATTGTCGGATAGAGAAATAATGACATTTCTTATAAGTAGATTACCATTACGAAATGGTAATCTAGCTAAAACTTTACCATTTCATAGTACGAACATCACGTAGGTGCTACAACGTAGTCGGCTACGGAGATGCTACGGCGTAGCAACCAAAGAAGGTGTCACGGTGAAGTTGGCTAAGATAGCGCTACGGCGTAGAAGGTTACGAAAGTTTTACGGCGTAGACAGCTACGGAGGAGCTAAAAAGATATGTAGCGCTATTGTGCTACGACAAGTGTAGGTCTAGGCGTCTAGTGTAGATAGATACCTACACGAAGGGAGCTACGGAATAAAAATTATGTAACATGGGAGAAAAAATTTGTCGGTATACCTTAAATAATTATTATTGACACCTGAAAGCCACGCAAAAACATCTGTAGCAATTAAAATTTAAAGTAATGGTAATATTATTATCAAATTTTGTTGACGAATATAAAACTTTTTCAGTATAAAGTAACAAAAATACTACTTAAAGAGCATCTCACGAAGTCCTAAACACGCCTAGCAAACTATAAACTGCAGCTACGAAGCTAAGAGACGTTTAAAACTCAGCCACCGTCGCGTTATATTTATTTAGCATTTGCTTCTAGCGGACATTCCATAGATATTGTTCTTCAACATGAGCGGTCATCAAATATTTGGCAGGTAGATCGTGATGAGTCATCCTAATACTTTTAGTCTAGATGTAGCTCGTACAAATAAGGCAAGCGCACGGCGCGGCATGGGGCCGCGTGGGCGCGCATCAACACGCGCACGTGTGGCCAAGTGCGAGGGAGACAGAGCGAGATGGAGCGAGACGCAGCGACTGCAGCGCGCGCGCGCCATTTCGGGCGAATGACACTCGTGAAACGACGCGTTACGTCGCCTGACGTAGGCGAGGTCGCTGATACTAACGTACCATCTTGACGAACAAAATTACAATAATATTATAATGATTTCGTTCTCTATCATTAACTTCTCGACTTATATAATACTCTGTATAACTCTTTTATTACCAATTCAATTCGAACGTAAATATTATTAAAGACCGAATAGGCGCCGATCTGGTTTTATGGTGGTTTATGATGTTGCTTACCGTACTTAACCCATTATATTTAACCCAGGGCTAGTTTTAATCTTGATTTGTTTGACTCTTTTTTAAGTTTACGTTTGCTCTAAAATGAGTTTAGTACCGTCGTTATAGATGACCAAATAAAGTAGTGGCCGCTGCAGCGCGACCGTGACCCGAGTTGGACGGCGCCCAGCCCTCGCTCGCACATGCCACGCGAATACCGACTATTTGGCTGTGTCATAAGGCTTACTACTAGTTACTACATAAATTATTAGATATTAATAGTGAAGTGCAGAATGCGCCCCGAACCGAGAGCTTATATGGTCTGTGCTATTGTCGATCTCACCTCATCAGTAACTAATCTGGTGCTGTCGAGCTGATGTGATAATGGAGCCGGAAGATACAAACTGGAACTTCACAATGTATGATGGTATCATAGTCGTGCTTAGACTTGTTGGAAAGGACTCGTAATGAACGTTGACCATAATTAGCTTTCAAGGTCTCATGATCACGTTTCGTTTCGTCGTGTTTAAATTGTGCCACAATTATGCAAAGACTAAAAATTATAAAATTAATAATTTGTCTCAAAAACATGCTTTTAAAGATGTAAAAGTCAAAAATAAATTACGGATCGTTCGAGTTTCTGTTTCTGGGCTGAAGTTTAAGCAATGTGTTTTTAATTATAATAGTTGATTGTAAAAGCGTCGAGCGCTGGAGCGGGATAGACTTTCTTGTAAACAAATACACGGACAAGAACTCTACATTTTGCCACTGTCGACTGGTACTTTGAACAGACTATTTAATGTAGAGCCCCTTACTAGTCGTGCTGCAACTCTAGTTAGAGCGCCCATCTCTGTAACCTGCTTCCCAAAAAATTACTAGGCTTGATTTTTCAGTAAGGTTATAAAAAATCTTTTCTGTTTCAGTGCCTTACGCTTTTACAATCAAATATTATGATTAAAAGCAAATAGTTTACACTTCAGGCCAGAAATAGAGACAAATTGAATGATCCGTATTTTTTTTTACTTTTACGTGTAACCTATAAATGCGTGTTATTTGTGTTTTTAACCAAATATTTATTTTATTTCAATAGAAGTCTTATGTACTCGTAACTTAATTGATAGATTAATAAAAAACTCCTAGAGGCGTCGACCGATCATATGAAAGAATACAACATTAAAATGGCTACCAACGACCAGGAACCATCATGTCCCGTTGTAAGTCGTATTTCGGTCGGCATAAATATAATATTTTTATGAACATTTTTGAACTAATATGAAGTAGTGAAACCTTAAAATTAACTTATATCTAAGGCGAGGTTTTTCCAATTTATTTCAAAACTTCAATGATACAAATGACAGCAGATTAAGAAATGCACGGCCATCAAACGCTACCCTTCGTATTGCAAGAGAATGATAAAATTTATCCAATGAGTCCTACAAACTACAGATCCCTGAATAGAATGATGTAACATTACCGACACACCTAAATATTTCTCTAAAGAATTCCTGATTTAAAAATATTTGCCATCGCTAAATGTGGAGCGAACCTTGACAGATAGTATCAAGGTCGGTGCCTACACAAATTACATTAAACACCTTCGTGGTCCAGTAGCTTAGTGGTTAGCTCTAAGTCAAAGGATCGTGGGGTCAATTCCCTTGCTAAAGAAAATTATTACCTAGTTTAGTTAGCCAAAACACTCGCTGACTTGTTTGTCGTAAGGATACGAATCACAAAACTATAAGAGTAAAGGAAGAGTGGGCATATTTTACTGTAAAATTGGAAATTCAATATCAAATCCCTAGTCTTTAAAACTAAAAGGCGTTGCTAGAAGTAAGAAAATGTTTTTGCACTAAAATTTTTTTGGACTTTAAGTATACATCTTTATTTAAAACAATTTTTTCAAAAAAATATTTGAACTGGTAACAGGAATAAAATGAAAATATAAGACTAATTTGAAAAATAAATCTTGTTCGAATTATATTTATAATCGAAAAACCTCTAATGACATCCCTATTATAGATCAAAGACACCGCTTAATCGCTCCCAGCAATCATTTTGATCCTCTTCTAACAATATTATGAAAGAACGAGACTGAATGAGTGACAAACTTTATTATTCGGAAGAACATTTTTAGTAGTAAGTATTGTAGAGCGTCTTAGTGAATAACACTATACTAGACTAATATTATGTATTATATATGTGAAAATTTCAAGGTCAGAGCCAGGGTTTAATAATTTTAATTAAACACTTTAATATGTGACTGTGTTCAGTTTTTAATACATTCTTGATGTCTTCTACCGAAATAATATGTGAATATTATGTTGCGCGAAGACTCTGAACATTTACAAATTCCTAAACTTATTTTAAGACTTCACAAGTATTTTTTCTATCATACAAATACTATTGACGGCAGGATAGTTACTATAGCTAAACTATTAATTAAGAGTCTAAACGAATCTAAATCAGAGATTATATTTATATGATTGGTTTTTCTAAGAAACGTACTGTTAGAAATGTTTTTAAAACGTCGTGTAGGAAGTATTTACTTTGCTTTTTTATTTTATACGATAATGTATCGTGTAATATCAGATTTGTACTGATCTGTAGTAGTGGTGGTCTGATGATGATAGTGTTGGAGTCGTACTGTGATGTCGGTCGAGCACCGAAAGAGGCGCGGTGCGCTGTGCGTGGTGCGTCGGGTCCGCCGTGGGCTGAGAGATGACGGCGCGTCTACGGGTAACGCCCGGCTTCACCACGGCTGATTGTCAGTTAAACTCGACTCAAAAACTGACAGGTTTTCTTATTACAATTTATTTGAGTTATCTATAGGCCTTATGTCCATATCCTTTTTCTGTCGCTATTATTACAATTAATTCGCACGAAGGTTAACATCGATTTAAAGTATAGTCTATATTACTATCTATTATAAGTTCATCACACTCCGGATTTTGTTTTTATTTCCTATGTAACATTATTTATAATTATATTGGTAGAAGTTATAACTAAATTTTTACTGTCTCTTTTAAGAGTTAAAAAGGTACTGTTGGTTTGGTTGTTAAGTGCATATATCATTCCCGAAAATTGGTGTATTTGCCTTTATTTGTTAAACGTCCAGTCTAAGCTGTCGGCTTCGGCAGCTTGAAAATGATCTTCTTCTTCTATCTTCAATTTGGGTCCAACAAGTTTTCGTTTGTGTGAATCAAATTATCTAATAAATAAATATACCTACTTTAAGGCTTGAATAAAATGGCAACAAATATGAATGTATAACTTTATTATAAAATTTGAATGCATTACATAAGTAAGCAAACTAAGATTGCCGTTTTATATTTTTTGTAACGTGTTATCTGACTATAAATGTATTTCACTTGGAATGCTTAATATGAATCACTATAAGGGATACCACATTTTTTTTTGTGTCGCATAATCTTGCAAAGTTTATGCGACACAATGCTCCTATCTCTCGTGAAAGGTTAAGTCCCGGTTAACACAACATGGTACGACTAGACCGTGTATTTCGGTACCGCGTAGTTCGACGTGTACGGCGTCGCGGTCGGTGGCTTCAGTAGCAAGACGCCCGCCAGCCTCGATACAATATTATCTACGTCTGTGTAAACGTGATCAGCTTTGGTAATGATACGGTGCGGTGTGGGAGCTAACTCATTAGTTACAAGACCTAGTTCTCTCCTATTTTCATGTATAAGTTGCAAAAAAAATTGCCACACGTTTCAAAAATTAAAAAAATTACGTTCAACAACGTATACTCTTAATAAAAACCGCACCATAGTGTAAGTTTTAAAGTGTGCATTATCTTGTGCAGAAAAAACCCGTTAGTATGTTTGTGTCTACAAAACATTGGGATTCTAACTTTTTCGTAACCTTTCACTTCTGCTATCATTTTATACGATTGAATATGTAGTCAGTGTATAATAAACTATACACAATTAACGGCTATAAAGAAGCGTATCCCACGACAAACGACATCCATTGATGAATACATTATTGTGTTACAGTTTATTCTTAAAACTATTTTGTAATTATTTCGGGGCGAGTATTGAGAAAAAATTACGTATTGTGAGACGCAGTGGGTGTCGCGCGGTTTTTATTTGGGTTTCGGGAAAAAAAAAACATTCTGATGCTCACTTGTGGGCTTGTGGGTTACGGACAGTGGGCGCACTGAGCCGTGAGCTATTGATGCCCACACATGGTATGGCTGATTTGACGATACATGTACTAGAATACATCATGTGTACCTACACATGATGTAGCTGTTGACAACAATGTTGAGGAAATTAAAATCCCTTATGCAGTAGAATCATATCACGTAGGTTAAAAATTACGTTACTACTTATGATATTTTACACACAGTAGAGTTTACAGTAGTGTAGATACTAGGCGCCCATAATATAATTTTAGATTCGTACATCCGTTGTGTAAAAATACTGGAGCAGTAAACTAGCAATTGTGTAGTAAAGTTTTGATAGTGTTAAAGTAACAATAATTGAACACGAAGGGTTCCGTACTATTAAGGAGCAAATATTGAGAAACATGTTTCGGAAAGATAAACATCCATAACAAAACTCTTCGTGTAAGCGATAGCGCGATGTTGGCGGCTAGCTGTGACTTGACTGTTATCAAATGAAAAAATGGCAAAAAACCACGTTTATTTAATGAATTCCCCCTTACATTCCACATTCCACAATTTTATTTTTAAAATTTGTTGCAATAGCGGCAACAGACAAACATATTCTTTAAAAATTTCAACTCACAAGCTGTACAACCTTGTTCTGCCTCAGTTAGTTCTCGAGATGCGGCCTGGATATATACAGACGGACATATAAACAGGCATCTAAGTCGAGTAATATGATCAGTTAATTACGTATGCAACCCAAAAAAAGTCATGAAGTTAAATTAGCTAATAGAATTCCGTATACTTACAAAGTTTTGTTTTAATGCTTTAAAAATCATTTTTTAATTAAATAATATTTCCTTATTGCATAAAAAACCTTAAAAGCTGTTTACAACTTAATTATCGTAATAAGGCCATCATGTCTGATGATGTTGTATAGAACCCGACCCGGACATTGTGACGCGAGTTTTGTTGCCGAAGTTTTTTATCAAATGTGACACCCTCACACACAGATCTACTTAAAATTATAAAATAAAATTGATCGTTGAGGATTATTTTCAGCAGGGCAACTCAATGCGTTTTGCTCATATTGTGCATGTCGGCGTTGTATTTCTAAATCTACTGATATGTTACTGTATTTTATTTGTAACATATTATTATTATTACACGACTGTAATTTAAGTTACAGAAATAATAAGTAGAGTAACTTACGTGTTTTAAACTAAACATTTAAAGTTTCTGGCATCCATTTTATTAAAAAATGTAATACTATGCCAACAACTGCTCACACAACAGCAAATATAAAAGTAATTGCCGTGCTCTAAACTAAACAAACGTCGTACAAAAACAGTAGCAAGCTATTACCGATCTTCACCGCAACAAAAACATTTCAAAACAGTAAGCTAATAACTAGTGATTATCGAAAAAACCTCTTTGTGTAAGGATGATTACCAAAATATTAGGACCCTTTAATACTTCACCCTTACAATGTAACGCGACGTTCGTTACTCGGTAATAACAGTTCACCGCCGCACGCTGCGCCGCGCCGTCTGCGCCTGCGCATGGGATCCGTCATCATCGTTATAAACATAATAACCATAAAATATAATCCCTTTTCCCTCACAACACCCCGCACCGCGCTCTACAAATTCGTTTCGATGTAATGTTAGCTAAACAAAAAAAAAGATACGTGATACATTTAATATTTTGTATCTCTCTATTAATTTTACCATTCGGAACTTCTTCGCTTACATAACATAATATATTTTACGATTTTTAACAACTCTTACCTATCTCTACCTCAAGCATGAACATAATAATATAATTTGGGCATATTTTTCGTGTTGTGGTATATCATTATGAGACTCAAAGGCTGTAGGGATTTCCTCCCACACGTCGTATGTGTGTGTGTGTTTGTGTGTGTGTGTAGGATATATTTGATATTGTTGTATTGTCGTGGGCTGTTTGTGGCTCAAAAATAATTGTCAATCGTCTGAATGTGTTCTCAGCTCTGCTTGGTGTTGGCAACGACCTATTTATAGCGCGACACACTTTGTCCGCGGTATTTATAAATATAGGCCAAACCGTCGACGTCCAACACGAAGAGAATACAACTCAAAATTATTTACATTCTTTGTAATCATTAAAAAAATATTTTTGAAGAATTTATGTTTGAACAGAAAAGTGAATTCATCAATATAATGTACCATGGGGGAAATTCAAACAGCCAGTTGAATACCTACGTCATGTGGTCGGATCCGATATGTCAGTTCCATGTAAGTCGTGATCTGTCGGTTGGGTCTCTGGGTAAGACATAACGTGATCAATTTACTTAGATCCGCAATTAGGCTCCATTTTAGCTTTCCTGATTGTAAAATAAGAAACACACAACAAAAGTGTTAATCGCAAAAGTAAAATATTAAAAGGTTAATACCATAAATAAGCGGTTCGGTCTTAACTCTTACTTCTGCCTCTGGTTAATAGTTCAATACGTCAAATACATTTTAAAAAATCAGTTTTATTTAAATTCTAAAATTGTAATATAATTTTTAATAAAGCTTTAGGATTGCTTGCACTGCTGATTTTAGTAGGAAATTAATTTATTATTTTCCGTCTATACATACGAGTCTATACTCCATAGCAATACATCTATGCACTTGCAAAAAATCGTTTAAAGTGTTGTAATGTGGTTGTAATTGATACCGCTTATTGTTTGCCTCCTGCCTCACCCCCTCCCCAACCCCGCTACCCTCGTACCCCCTCCCCCCTCAGCACTTCCGCCGGCCCGCGTGTAAGATGTGACACAGGACAACAATGTGACAGATGATTTGACACATTCATCTGTTGGCTCGACGTAATCTGTCAAGTGCGAGTTGAACCAAAATGTAGAGTCCCGTATCTAATTGACTGAATTATGAACATTATTTGGATTTATTACATAATAAGATATCTTAAACTCGTTTGTGTTTTTGATAATAGAAAAGTATAGAAGATAAGAAGATATCCCACCAAAAAAAACATTTTGTAAAAAAACAGGCCAAGTCTCGATTGAGCTGCTTGTTTCTCTCTAAAAAGTAATGAAATCTAGACAAAGGCGTACCAAGTCAAAGGTCCCTTATTACCATTTGTTTATTATTATTATTAATGTTATATGTCTAGTCTTTGACTTTTACCCACTAACGAATTAAGAAAGGTAAAGAATGTTTTTCGTGGGATTTCACTTCCTTTTAATAAATAAAATTTTATTTCATACTAAATTTTGTCCATATTTTGTTTTAAGATGTTAGTTGCAATATGGCTCTCATATCCTATGTTAGTGGTGTTAGTTTATGACGAAGATATTGTTGTACTCGTCACGCAGAACGCTGAAGGTTCGGCACAAGTATGTAAGCCACAGGCCACTCGAATAAAACGACCAATAGAACGCTCTAAATAGAGGTACAAATTAAATTACTTTTATAGTTTTTCTTTTTTATGACCATTAAACCTTAGCTGTACCAAATTACAGGTTTCTGAGTTCATGGAAAGTAGTAGTTCTATTTGATGACCATGAGTGAGTGAGTGTCGAAAATACGAAATTTTGCTATCGCTTATCTTCAGAACTAAATACCTACAGGCTTGTAATTTCGGATTTAAAAAATTTTAGCTTTCTGGTAATATCCAGAGATTCTCAAATAGGGGCTAGAAATGCGGCAAAATGGTTCTTGTAAAGATGTTATGGCAGTATTTGCTTCGCGCTCAACTTGGCGATGCCATTGCCGTGCCATCAGATAGAGTGTAGAAAACTTTAATGTAAAGTACTTAAAACAAATAATCTAATACCGAGGCAGTTCAACCTCGAATGTTTTCCGGGAGTTTTGAAAGTTGTTGAATTTTTTTAAGATTACAAACGTGACTTTTTGCAATTTAAAGTTTGCAATTTGCAACTATATAATCACTAATTTTCAAAACTCCCAGAATACATTCTAATAAACTACAGTGTTAAGCACCAAATGATCGGAGTAAGTCTAAAAGTAGGCTTTCGAGCTAGACAAAATATGTTCAAATTTATAAATGATTACATTAAAAATCAAAATCATGATGTTATCAGAAATTCTACATGTTGACCTACCACTGGTTCGGGAACTAACCGTGCGAGAAGTGGAAAATATATTCTAATATATTAAAAAAGATCATATTTTACTCTTTTCCTTAGGTTTAACTAATTCAATAAAATTTTAGTTTGGAATTATTTTATTTCAAGATTTTATCAACCATGAGGATCCCTAAATCAATGAAAGGTATTACACACACAATTGATTTTTGATGAAGTCCTATTAGACGTCATCCCACGCCGCGCTAAATGCAGAAAAATATCATTTCCACTTTACACGAATGAGTGAATGTGTGGAGTGAGGAGTGACAAAAAATATTTTGTTGAATGTACCATTTATCGCCGTAATAAATTTTGGTTATATTATACTTAGGGCCTGTTTCACCGCTTACAGATACAGATAGTCTATTTATTTGACAGATACAATTTTATTTGACAGATTTTATATCGAGAATCAGTCAAAAAAGTTGTAGGTAGCCTAAAAAAAACAAATAGTTTACACTTAACCCAGAAAAAGAGACAACATGAATGATCCGTAATTTATTTTTGACTTTATACGTGCATCTATAAAAGTGTGTTTTTAGTGATTTATTAATTTATTAGTTAGATATCTTCTTACGAGAAAACTGTCTACTAAGTAGTCTTAAATGCTTACTTAACCTCTTTGTTTTCTTATCGTATCGTCTGATCGTAAGAATTTTTCTCCTTTACTTTCTGTAACTAAATTACACAAGTAATTATTACGAACGAACTAATTGTGCTCTGATCTAGTTACTGTCTCTTCTCTACAATACGCGGCATTCTACAGAAGTAATTATTTTTAATATCTGCGACGATAATCCTTTCCTACCGGATCTGAAATAGTATAGAGTAGTACGAGGATCATGATTCCCAAACACACAATATATTTTGCAACTGACCACTTCCTGGGAACCGAGCCGCGCGGTAATCCTCTGCCCACCCAACTAGCTCCGGCCCGTCTGCCGCTCGAGTTCACCTCTATTACCGAGCAGCAGAGTCCAGAGTGCGTCAAAGGATCGGGGGATACACGCGTGAACGCTCAGTTGACTTTAATTGTGTAAATATTTGATCAATTAGCAGCTACCAGTAGCACATCAGGACAATACCTGAGCGGGGCGAGCGACTGTGCACTTTGAGTCCCGATCGTAGAGATCAAAGTCGCAAATACACGAAGACAATATAGAGGTAAGCTAGTAACAGGTCGACATTGAGTCTGCGGTAATGCGGGCTGCGGCCGTGTGCTCGAGTAACCTTCTTCATTACAACATTTCAGATAATTACACCTTCTACCCAATATATAAGCTGACATATGCTATAAAATATATAATATATCCAGTTAAGGATACAGCCTTAAGATAAGTCGACAATCAACCATCACTACAATATACAGAAAGTTTCAGCAAAGAGGCGAATGTGTTCGATGTCAACGTTGCGTACAAACCTATCCGACCTCCCTGCAGTGTTCGCTCCAGCTCGATGTGATCTATTGATGAGTCAATAACAAAAATTTAATAAAGTTCGGTGATGCTCACGATATCATGAAGGTATTCGGCGTAATGAAATATATTACGGGGTGGGGTCGTGCACAACAATGCGGTGCGGCCCGAGGCCCTTTGAAACTGTTGCTCATTGTACCGCGTCCCTATGTCTTGGTACTCGGTGACAGTAATAACACTATCTCCTTTGATATATTTGGTATTTTGGAATTGGCGCTGCATCTTAATCGAAGTCTTAGTTGTTTATAGATTATCGAATTTATCGTGAGCAAATGAATTTGATAACGTTCTGGTAGTATTAGTAACGTGTAGAGAAAAGTAGTTTATTGTACTATGGTCATATCTGCGTCAGTAGAACTCCCCGTCGGAGAGCTTCATGGCGTAGAGATGGAGCGCTCGGAACTCGCAGAACTGGTTGGTGCACCAGCCGCCGTGGCCGTCCGAGCAGCGGCACGAGTCACACTCGTCCATGTACTTCTCGCCCGGCACGCACTTGAAGAACGGGTTCTTGATCACTGCGGATGATAGTGGCTTTAGCGGCGAAGGATGCTGATAGAAAAGGTTTTTTCGCCGAAGGAATAGGCTACCGGAATAGGGAACGGGCATAGGGATAGGAAACATGGTGTAGAAAAGTTGGGCCCTAGAAAAACTTACCGAGGCCGAGGTATCTTCCAGTCCATTTGTGCCAAAGTATAGCTTTCCTTGCGCAAAATAGCTCCACGACATTATCATCTGTGCGCAAATCTGGTCCGTTTATGGGTTACAAGAGACAACAGTGCAAGTGTTGCCTGCATGATAAGAAAACCATCTAGAAATATTATTTATTAAAAAAATTAAACTGGCTTCTTATATGCGGACCAGATCCGCGTCAGGCGAAAACACAGCAGAAATGTTAGAATTATACTGACCGGTGCAGCGCAGGCAGGGCGCGCCGCGCTCACACAGCGCGGTAACGGTGGGCTCGCAGTGCACGCAGGACGGCATGGCGCGGCAGGCGCCGGAGTCCTGGCTCTCACACAGCAGACAGTTGCGGCGCTCAGGGGGAACTCCCGCTGACGTCTCCTCCGACCAGTATTGGTGCGGAGGCTTTGGCTTCACCAGCTGCGAGATCACGTACCTGCCATACGACATTCGATACTGAGTAAGCTCTAAACATATATCTTTTTCCAATACTTTCGATGCAATATCCTGGTAAGCATATTATATATAAAATGATGAAGATGACTCACGCCTGCGAACCGGGGCGGTAGTGTGGGGGAGAGTGCTCCTCGCCTCCCCCCACGGAGCTGAGCGCCCCCGACAGCGGGACGCTGCGCCGGTCTGTGGACGCATTATCTCTTTAGAGAACTTCTGACCACCATACTTCAGTATGAGCTGATCATAACTACGCACTGTGGTATTAGCCTAAATCTTACCGTCGTAAGCGCTGGCCGCCCGGGCGAGGGCCAGGAGTAGCAGCAGGATCCTCACGTCCATGACGAGTGCCGCACGTGTGTGTGTGTGTGTGTGTGTACGTGTTTGTGTGCAGCTATTAGCCGCTAATTGCTGCAGCCAATTACCTGCGGATTGGCGATACCATCGAGTACAGGGTGTTGCTCGGAAAAGTGGAAAGTTTCGAGTGTAACTTATTATTCGTAAATTACTATCTTTTATATACAATTACTACAATTGCAACAACGCCCCGTGGTCGAAATTCGACCATAAATATTTAAATCCATCGTGTATAGGAGCTATAAAAATATAGTCTATTCTCAATTCAAGCACGAACTTCAATTTGGCATAAGGTCTCGTTACCAGATAGAGAATTAGCTCCTCTGTCTAGGTTACCAAGCCATTAAATTTTATTAAAAATAAAACTCAGATTTCAACCATAAACATAAAAGAGTATTTAGTGCATGATTATCGTGTCCTTACAAAATATTGTAGTGTGCGTAGGGTCTTATATATTAAAAAAATGCAAGATTATATAAACTATAACTTGGAGAAATTTAATGCTTTTATATCTACGCGTCTTTCATAAAAAGGGGTACAAAGTTTTCCGCTCGCGTACTAGTATATAGATGACTCTCTTTATTGGTTACATATATACGTGTTATAAAAAAAAACATAATTTTGAGATTCATAACAAACTAATAATTACAATTAATTAAGATTTCATTACATACATTCTTGCAAATCGACCAATTATAAGGGTGTTGAATATATGATAACTGCGAGCGTATTTCGCTCACCCTGTACACAGTAATCCCCAATTAAAAGTGCAGTAAACGGGGCTCGTTACTGCGCTGCACCGAGTTCTGTATCAGATTTACAAATTACTGGGCACCGCTGACGTACTGTATACTGTATAAGTATCAGAGTATCCTCCCTGTTCATTGCCAACATTATGTGATAATATGTTGGGCACGATATTAGCTATCCATAACAGCCGTGTCACTGTTATCTAAACCTAACACTTCATGTTTTTGTAATGAGCTTCAAAGACTGACAGTTATTGCCTAATTATATTGACTAGAGGTCACCATGTGGTCGAAACTCAACCATAATTAATATAAAAATCCATCGTGTAGAGGAACTAAATAAAATATAATCTATTCTCACTTCAATCACAAATTTAAATTTGGCATAAAAGTCCCGTTACCAGGCCATTAATTTTTATTAAAAAATACAGATGTTAACCACAAACAAAAGATTATTATGTGCATCATTATCGAGTCATGTCAAAATATTGTGTCATGCCAAAGTTTAGTGTGCGTAGGGATTTATATTTTAAAAATATGTAAGATAAAAGCATATTTAAAAATAATTTTCTTTCTCCTTAACTAAAATTCGGAGAAATTCCATGCTTCTACATCTTCGCGTCTTTCGTAAAAAGGGGTACAAAGTTCTCCGCTTGCGTATTAATATATAGATTTATTATTGAAAAGGTTTAAATTTCATAAACTCAGTTCTACATATAAATGGTACTGAATCATTATTACCTTTTCGTATAATCTTTGCAATTTGTTTAATGAATCTACAAGGCTATGACACTACGGTTACTTGTATTGATAACATATTTACAAATCTGATTCCTGAAAAAAATAAGAATAAGCTAAGTTCTGATCACTGTGTACAGACAGCTCATTTAATATCAACTGCTGCTGCTGATAATCATTTCATTGATGATCTTGTGTTTATTCCTGTGATTATAAAACGTCTTGAGCAATTTATAGTCTGGCTAGTATAAGTTGAACCTGGAAGAGCTTTCCAAATTAAAAAATTGTTGTATAAAAAAGTTTTTGATCATTTATCAGATCATGAGACTTAAACAAGAGTATTTCGATTTGAGTTTTTGTAAAAAAGTAAAGGGTTATTCTTTTTGAGATTTGTTGGACAAAGTGTTGTTTGCTATAAGTGAAATACAATAATACGAAGTATAGTTTATTTGTTATAATCAAAATCAAACTTTGAATACTTAATAGAGGAACAGATCCTGTTTCTCATGTCTTATAATATGGAATTTATGCATGTTCAGGTATCGGATAAGTCAAATAGTTCAGAAGAAAATTGAATACATCAAGATAATAAAGCACAGTCATATTCAGTAAGCACTATGTCATGTCTCTATAACAGTTTCTGTATCATCATAAATTGTATTTAATTTGTTTTTTATCGCCCCCAAACTGATATGATGTCGATTAGTATGACGTAATCTAACCACATCAATTTTGTTGGGAATTATGTTGACTTATATCGCATGTTATTATAACAATGAGAAATTATGTGTTTTTGGATATAACTTGCATATAATTAGTCTTGTTTCTTCAGCTCTCTAACAGCCTAAATAAATACAGACGGTCATACAGACAGACAGACTGACAAATAGGCGAACAGACGAAAAGACATCGAAGTCTTAGTAAGTACCGTTTTTACTCTGTGGGAACCCTTAAAAATTTGTAACCAACTCTCATTCGCTTACAGTTACGTTTGAAACTTTAATTACCTCAGTAATTTTAGTAAAAGTAAATAAGAATTATAGTAAACCTACGCCACCCGTCACAAACGACCGTCACGTTAGTGTATCTGTGGTGTCATCAGCCGACGTCGTTTGTCACGATCTGATTGTGGAAATGGCCCAATTTACCGACGATAAAACTGTAAGCCTGTTGGGGTTTAAAATAATGATAGTGTTATATTAATATCTCTGGGAACGTCCACCTGTCACCCCCTGTCCCCTCCCTCTACCCTCCTCGCCCTGCGCACCCCGCCCGCTCCCCGCGCCCGCCCGCACGTGGCCATAGATAACGTATCAGCTCATCACTTATCAGAATATTTAATTGCGGGATTATCTATATTAAAGCGGTCCTATTGAATTATTGCACTATTAAGTGTTAATATTATTACGTCCTGCGGGATATTTTTTAACGTCTTAAATGCTAATCGTCTATGAATTTATTATCACCTACTATACAATATAATTTTCTTAAACGACTGCAAATTTTCGGGGACGATAATGCCTTCGTCATCTGTCGCCGTGTTGAACATATTGTGTGGATTGTGGTACAGACTTTTATTAAGAATATTAATTCACACTTCCCAGCTTACAATCGCAGTGAAAGAAATTGAAATTTGTGTGCGTCAGTCAGCTGGCACTAATTTAATTATATGATTTTGTTTGTTTGGTCTGTGCAGCGTGTTTTGTGTAGTTCCAGTGTATGTGAGGCGCTCGTGAGAACCGGCGACGTCTTCAGGAATCATTGTGCGGTTCACGATTCTGGCGGAGCTGGCGCTTTGACGGAGGGTAATGAAATGATCCGCGCCGGCCCGACTGACTGCACTCGCGTTAATTGCGCGAGAGTTCCCACGCGCCGCCGCAAGTCGCCCGACACTCGCGAATTACCCCGCTCGAGGCCTACCGTCGCGGATAGGGTTGGCTCTCGCATATGTTTAATTTGCCTCGATTTATCATGTCATTTCTCACGTATACGCAGAACAAAAAACTTTATTGCACCTTCTTTTCACCTCAACTCCATACCTTGAAGAGAAAACAAGAGGACAATATTGTACGTATTAGTATTTGTATAAGTATTTTAATTTCTATTTAGCTATAAACTAAGCTATAGTTCGGGTAGAGTCAGAGTTGTGTGTCAGCCCTGTCGCGACCTACGGTGGCTGGCGACCGTCGCGCGAGGCGTGGCGGCGCTAATTGCCACAATAGCTGGTGTTTGTTCCGCGCTCACTCGATTAGCGGCCGGGGGGCAACACGACACTCTCTACACAATACTATCACTGTGACAAATGGATAATAATTCCCTTACAATAAGCGGATATTAAAACGAGTATCTTATTTTTTTTATTAATAAAATGGATTAGTCTTTAGCTACGCCTAAACTTTTCATTATTACTGCAAACAAATAAACGGATACCTAGAACGGTGTCTTGAGGTGCTCCAACATAAAAATACGGAACAAGAATAAACCTCTAAATATGTGAAAACGACGGTACTTTTTTATAAAATATGAATATATTTTTTATAAAATATATATAAAAATTATAGTTATACTACTCTAAAGTGTATTGAGGCCCGTAATTATCATCAGCGCTTCGTACTTAAGAGCATAATCAAAAATTTTGAGATGTTTTTTTCATTCACAAAGAGACCTTTACGCATGGAAACAGTAACTCTATTTTTTATGATGCCCTCAGTATTAAGTACTGACGAGCCTAAGAGTGTCAAGTGTGATTATTATAATATAGTTGTGGCATAACAGACTGTGTCGAATGCCTTAGGTTCAATAGCACAGTCTGCTGACGATGGAATTATTTCGCCATGAACATTAAACATAATCTTATTAGACACTAAACGAACGAGACGTATTATAACATAATGTAAAAAGTGTATTTTTTTATGATATTTAGGGAGCAAGCGAGCAGACGGGCTACCTGATGGAAAGCAACTTTATGAGGGAATGGGAATAGAGAAGTTGGGCCACCGGTAAACTCACTCTCTGAACGAAACACAGCCCAATGCGCTTTCACGTCAATTTTCTGTAGGGCCGTGGTGGTATCACACCGGTCGAGCCGGCCCATTTGTGCCGAAGCATGACTATCCCACGGCAATGAACATTAGTATTATGTACTTGAGATCGAGTGCGAGCCAACGGTCTTACCCATTAGAACAACAGACTTCTTTAACTTCATTTTAAAATAAGCATCAAGGTTTCTGAAAACGTACTATTTAACCGTTAACAGAATAATCAGTAATTCTGTTGCGCCGGCGGGGAAAGGACGGTTAAATGAGTCCAGAGGGTATTATCGTAGTTTGTACTGACACAGATGTAAATCCCCTCGTACCTGACACACTACATTGTACACGCGACCCTCTGCCAGAGCATTATTTTTTACATTATTAGCTGCCGACCTTCCCCCCCTCCCCCCCTCGCTCAACACCCCGCAGCACCCCCCATCCCGCGCGCCGAGCGTGGAGCGAACAGTTTATGAACTTTTAATACGTTAATACGACGTAAGCTCGTCTCTGACCCAAAGTGATCCGAGCTCTAGGCGCGACGTACATTTGGCACTATTTTTTTGTCTTTTTTTTATTATGAATACCTATTTATTTCAATTGGTATTGCCTATTTTGACTATAATCATCTCCTCCTACATATTGCAAATACAATACAAATTGCAAACCACTGTCGAGTACGAGTTGGTACCACCGAGCAGCAGTTTTTCAAGCACAAATTCAACTAGTTATAATACTTCTGACTTTGACTCTACTGTGAGATATTATTTAGCTATATATCTTTTTCGATAATAAGAAACTATATTATTATTGAGGTCGGAAGCAAAACAACTGTACAGTCTGATAAAAATATATTTACGACCGCTGTCGATCCTGGAGACACAAAATATGCAGTAGTGGGAATGTGAAATGGGCCAAAACCTGTTAAAAAAAAAGTTATGTGTTTCTCAAAACGTCTCTTATTTAATGCTATATATTATCATATAAGATAATTAAAAGTAACCAAAGTTTAAATTTGACATATTATAAATTAAAGTTTAATTTTGAGTTTATATTCCAAGTGTGCGGCCCCTCTGCGCCGGTGTAAAGAAGGGTACAAATCGCAATATAAACTTAATATCGGACAAATTGCCGGCGCCGAGGGCGGGGCGCGGCAGGGCGGGCGGCGGCAGGGCGGGCGGCGGCAGGGGCGAGGGCGGGGGCGGGGGTCAGCAAACATCTGGAGCTTTTATTGCGATGATCGCGTATTGATTCCACTCATAAGCCGCTGTCACAAGGATAATTTCATCTATCTGCGGGCGAGTCCCGACATTTATTAGTTTATTCAGCGATTTGCGCCGCCCCCGCCCCGCCGCCCGCCCTCTGCCGACTTTATTAAACCGCTCGCCGCTCGGGGGCGGCGGGGCAGCGGCGGAGGGTGGCGGGGGCTGCCAAAACAAATTAATTGTATACGACAACTGTATCACTACGCCACTAATTACACTGGTAATTTATTAATATTCATATTTATCATCACCCACCGCCCCCGCAGCCCCCGCGCCCCGCCAGCGTTTCGTGTCGGCTGCCGGTATTCGAGTAAATAATTATACCTACTTATTTTGGAGCAAATATAATTGTTTGATGATGGCAGGAACATCCGATTTATTTTAATAATTATCTCTTTAATATTCTTTAACGTTCTCCAACCGACGTGTAAATATGAAGGCGGAAATAATTGAAGTACGAATTGTGTTAACTTGATAGGTATTATTCTATTCAGGTACAAATTAAGTAACATTGTACGTACCTGTATTTTAACTACCATCATGATAGCTTCTGAGGTTTGTTCCACACAAAGCTATAGACTCAGTGTACATTTAGGTTGTAAGGTACTATTTTATCAGCAAACTTTACTTACATGTACAATATATGTATATACATATATAAAAATAGAAAAAAATATACCCTCACCTAACCTAACCATAATACTATATATCTCCTGCGTGTGTAATTTATCAAAAAATGTACCTCATTAGAATCTAAAGCGCGTCTTTTACGGAGAAAATAATTCGTTCTGCGTGTAATAGTAGTGAGTACAAAGGAGTTCCGCAGGGGTCCATTGTGGGGTCGAAACTTAACCGTCGTCGTGATACTCATCCCAGTTGCAGCCGAGAATCATCGCAGCCAGCTTTACTTTCATAAAATATGTTCATTATAATTATTCTGAACGTGATATGTTTCTTTACCTACAAAAAAAAGTCATTTTTATATTTGTATTAATTAACAAGCTAATAACTCAATACTTTTTTGGGTTCCGTACCCAAAGGGTAAAAACGGACCCTGTTACTAAAACTTCGACGGACAGCCATCTGTTTGTCTGTCTGTCTGTCTCAAGGCTGTATCTCAAGAACGGTAATAGCTAGAAAGTTGAATTTTTTACAGAATATGTGTTTTACACAAATACTAAAAACAACAAATACTAAAAACAAAATTAATTAAATATTTGAAGGTGGCTCTAATACAACAAACATGTTTTCTGCGTTTTCCTTTCTTAATAAAATGCATAGAAATAACGATAACTTCGGCGCGTTAGTCATCGGCGGCGTGGCGGAGTAAGTAGGGTGTTTATGACTTTGTTTTATAAATTTTTAAGTTTTCATAATTTTCTCCTTTTTATAAATTTAAAACTTTTTTATTCATTTGACACTTTCAAAAATGCGTTTATTCAATTTTTGCCCTGGTACGGAACCCCTTGTTAGCGAGTCCAACTGGCATTTGACTGTTTTTTTTTATTTTAACTATTTATACTGTGTAGTTTGATTCTTTAGAATGAATGAACTGAATTCTGATGAACTTTCACTTATCATTAATCATTATAATATTAAAAAATTGTTGTCATTTTATCCACACTCATCATCGATACTAACTTCTGCTTCTGGTAAACCGCTTGTAAACTGAAACTTGTGGATTGTATAAGAAATTATATTACAAAGTGAAAATACTTATGTATTTGTTGTCGTCGCTGTCATCTAAATCTGTAATATTTTTACATTACAGATTTTGATTCAAATTTGCATTAAAATTTGTATATGCTGACTTAAATATTATGGAACACTTTTTTCATGTAATGAAAATTTGAACAATTGATATAAAATAAATATCGAAAAGCCAATTTAAAATTCATACGTATGTAAATATTGTAAAGAGCATCTCAACGACAATCGATCGGTTCCAATAACAGACATAAGGTCGAGTCAAGTATTACTGGCAACGGAAAACAATCAATGTGGCCGACATAATACGGTACGATGGTTGACATTTTGCAGACATAATAATATGACGAACCCTTAATTAAAAACCTTAATCTATGGGTTCGATAGAAAAATCAGCTTCATTTCTAAGTGTGGAATTTTCCTATTATTATTTGTACAAAATCTTAAGACGATTTACAGAATTGATCTACTTGTCAAGTTTTAATAAAATATAGTCTTTATAGTTTCGCAAAAATCGTGACAAAAACCATACCATTTGGCTGCGAAACATTAAAAAGTACTAAATATTAATACATAATTTAGCGTAAAACCGTAATCAGGACTTATAAAACCGTTGAATATTTATTTTTATTTAAAGTTCAGACAGTAAAGAGTAAAGATCTCAATTCATCCATCTGTTTATATCTTACAATGGTTTATTACCAGCAATTACAAAGTACCCCCCATTGCCTGTCTCTGCGTCTGTCGGGCGTGACGATTGGCGGGGGGGGCGGCGGGGGGGGGCGGCGGGGGGGGGGGGGGGGGGGG
>JAOTAV010000017.1:422170-460031 GCA_026546445.1 Cyclargus thomasi | reverse complement strand
TTATTTATTAATTCTTTATTTGCTCATAAAAATACATACATTAGAGAAAAAAAACTAGGTTGGGAATAAAGCAAAAGAGCGGCCTCACCGCTTACAGCGGTTTCTTCCGTCCATCATGATGAGCGATATCGTGCCTATTTAAATCAATATTTATATATAACCTTGTTTGTAACCTTGTTACTTTACGCTACTTTGCTACAGGACAAAGTTATGAGGATTTAAAATTTTGTGCTCTTAAATCATCGCAACTAAGTATTCTTTGTGTTTTTTGTCCCATAAATGCGGTAACTACTTATAAACCTCAAGGGTTTTTCCAGGCCTCTCGTTCCATTTCATTGGACATTTTACATTTACTTATATTTCGAACCGAAATTATATGTCACCGCGCAGACACGCTCGAAAAAATCCAATTGTCCTGGCGCCTTGGCACAGGCCGGATCGGCATACTGCAGCGAAATCGGCCCCGACATATACCCGGCTATACACAACAAAATATCACCTTCTGTATAATTTTTTGCTCCTAGATCGTGAGCTAACACGCCCCGATTTTTGAGATTATATCGGCGATTCACCAACACATGGCGCGATTTTAGGAATTATTGCAGGGTGCTCCCCCCGACATTGCTTCTGATATCGGTCCGTGAGTAGGCCGTCTAAAATTGAGTCTGGCTAGCTTGACAATAAAAAAAAATTGACAGTTGACAGACGCTTGAATTTCAAATACGCGGCTAGCGCCCAAAAAGCGACGCCATTTTTCAATTTGTGGTTTGTGATGTGTGACAATCTATTTTGATTTTGCTAATAAAAATATTGTTTTTGTGCGTTGAATTGAGTGAATCAATAAATATATAAGAAATCGCAAGCAGAATATTATGAAATTTCGTTTACACGCCGCTGCATCTCCTTGACTGAGTAAGTTTATTAATTTTGAATGCGCTGCATCTTGGCGTCCTCCTAGCCGCCAACACATATTTTTATGGTAATCATGACAGAGATTGGAAATATCGAGACACGTAGCTGCATAAAATAAATAGGACTTGACAATTTATTAATATTTTCATGTAACCATAATATTTTGATTTTTTTCAAAAAGGCGGGAATGCGAGGCCCATTAAGCTGTCAATAATATTAGAAAATTAGACCAAACAATTAAATTGCGTTTTGGGCTCATGTAACGTAATGTTTTACAGTAAAAGTATTTCCAAGTTACGCTTAAATATTGTTTTTACACGCTCAATTAGGAGCTCTTGAGAATGTATTTGTTTTTACATGTAATTTATTTGTTTTTGCTGCACTAACATTTCGATTACGCACTCATGGGTGACGGTGGCTTTTAATGTTATAAATACAAGACAATAATTATTGTTGCTATTATTTAAAAGATTTTGGGGAAATAAATAAAATAATTATAACTTAAATAATCACATGGTTACTGTTTTAATGCATATTTTTACTAACCTCAAAATATTCAACATCACATAGATGTATTTTTTACCCCTGAGTGACAAAGCTTTTCAGTTAACTTCTTTCATTATTTTTTATACAAAAGTGTGGTTATGTCTAGTACTAATCCTTGTATCCTAATATGCTTTCTTTCTCTCTGTGGAACATTTTTTAAAACTATCACAAACAATTCCCAGGAATTGAGCACTAATGTAAATATTTTAGAAATGTCGGGTGGTCGGCTGGTGGTGTTGGATCGTCAGGGTCGGGATGTGAAGTATTACCCACTAAAGGAGGGGCTGGCTACCCTCGGCAGTGATCCCATCTGTGATATTCGGTTCATGCTCCCTACTGTCAGCGCCCATCACGCCACTGTCTCTGTTCATACTAACCAGGTATTTGCTTGAGGCCTGCTGCACCACTCCCTGATAAGTGTTGGATAGGCTATGTGCAAAACATTTCACATATTATACTTCTATAAGATATGTTTGGCCTATATGACACTTATTAAGAAGTGTTGAAACAGGCCCTTATTGTGCTAATTTATCATAAGTGAATTTATTATGGGGTCAACTTTCAGTGAGGTAGCATTCTTGAAAAAGTAATTTAAAAAATACAATTTTTCACCAAAAAATTGCAGGAGCATTTTTGAATAGTGAGATGCAAATGTTTTGTAAACATACCTATTGTTTTTAAAAGAAAAATTTGTTTTCTCAAAAATGCTATGTTTTTAGGGATTGCAATCTGGATATTTTGAAAATAGAAATATTCGGATAATCCGGATTCTTGGCAATACAAAAAATCCAGATTTTTATTTTTGAAAATCTGGAGTTAGAGTGTAGGTAAAATAGTAAAATAGGTAAAATAGTAAAAATAAAGCTTTAATATAATATTAAATTATTTAAGGTGAATCATATAATGTCTGACAAATTTAGTATCATTATAAGGTACCTTTTTTTAATTTCAAATTTATATATAGTGGGTTTTGTTTTAAGATGAAATTCGCATATATTGAATTTATTTAATAAAGTTCAAGAACATTTAGCTTGATTTTAAATTTCTTTAAATCTTTGTCAAACACCATTTGATGTTTATTTAATCATGCCATGTAGGCATTTGAATGGGAACGAAATATTAGGAACAGTGGGCATGATTCAAGCTGGCGCTACTCAAATTGTTTCTGAAGCCATGTGGACCAGCCAGAGCACTATATCTAGGCTTTGGCTATGTTATCATGTCACCGGGAAAGTTGTGGAATGGCAATGAGAATCTCAACGCAATTCAACACAATATATACAAGACTGATCGATAGTTAATTCTGCACAAAGTTGAATCTAATGTAACAAGCGGCAATGCATTTGGTTCAAAGGTTACAGAAATAGTGTAGTTAGCTGGTAATTGGTCAAAATTCAAGAAGACAACTGCAGAAAGTCCGCCTACGTGCTTGTAGGCCGCATTGTATCGTATTCGAGAATAAATTAACATTCAACCTTCAAAAAATGAGGAAATCCAGAAAAATGTACAATGGACTATTTCTTTAATAAATTCACATACCGATAAGTACATAAACAAACACAAATTTCACTCATTTAAATATTTTATTTTTGGGTTGCCTTATCCATCGTCATGTTAGGCATCTGAAGCAGCAGGGCAATCGCGTTATTTTCAAACGTTTTTATTCAAGTTCGCATTTGCTTCGATTATGTTTCAGCTACAGTTAAGCTCCACTGTGTTTAACACATTTTGGTATCATGCTAACATCCGAGCCATGTTCCAACCGTAACTGAACCTCAGAACGCAACTAAACGTGACAGACATTGCAGCGGACCAATCAACCCTTCTGATTCAATTTTGATTGGCTTACATATGAAAGCTGAACCGACGCGTTGATTCGTCCAATAGGCATATTGTTTGGTATTTATGCAATACGAGTTTAAAACAATTTACTTTAAAACTTAGTGAAAGCGCGAACGATTGGGTATGAGTTAGTTCTGGATTATAAATAATAAATTGAAAATTTGAGTTATTTTACTTTTTTACATGGAATGCGCCTTTAGTAAAATGAAAAGAAAATTATCTTAATATTTTGATTCCATTGCAACAATAAACTTGCATTTTAAGCAATTTATTAAAAATATTTTAAAAATGTGTAAAAATTCGGATATTTCAGATTATCCGGATTTAAGCGTGAAAAAATCCGTTTTTTGCAATCCCTAGTTCTTCTTGGAGGTCTTTAACTTATCATTTATGGGCACACATGATATTCTTTATCCATTCAGCATCTTCTTTGTGGCACCATCAAAGAATTTTTCATCCAAGAAATTTATTAATAGCCAGTTGCTCGCCTTATTCCATTTGGTTCGATTGTGTCAATTCCATCTTTGACGTTGTCAGCTGGGTCAACTGGTTTTGTAATAACGCAACCAAATTACTTAGGTCCGCTATCTGGATATCAATCAATCCAAATCATCCCCGATAATACATTGTCACACTTGTACAGATAAATGTGAATAATACAACCATTTCAAATGAATATTATTGAGAAACCCATAATTTCATACAATTTCTATTGATTATTTTTTTCAGTGTGTAGTACATGCAGTGGGCACAGATCCTACTTTGGTCAACGGAACGGTAGTCAGCGTGGCTGCTCTTCGTCACGGTGATGAGATATCAGTGGGCGGACGTCGGCTGCGTTGGGAATATAATGATCCATCACAGAAAAGAGTGACTCCAATAGTCACTATGCCTGGTAATTTTTTTTTTTTTACTCGACTGCCCCAGAAGGAGGGCTATGTTTTCGAGAGCCTAAACGGCTTGATGGATTTTAACGTATGATGTATCATTAGATTCGTCTTGATGCGCAAGAGGCACTGGGTGGTACATTAAATTATTTAAAAACAGTATTTTTTGTTAAGTGTAAAGTTATGAGGTTCCAAAAATTTTTTTTCGCTTGTTTTGGTCGATTAGGGTATCAAAGTGAAGAGCTTTAAACAGCAATTCTAGAAATATACATCACTTGATGTTTAAATTGCAATGGTTCCTACAATCACGTTTTTGGACATTTAGCTTGTTTATACAGTAAAAAAGCTTAGTAACCTAAAATGGGAACAGGAAAAACCCTGGGGACCTAAATTGGTCGTAATAGCAATATTGAAAAGGAATTGCTAAACAATTCGTTTTAGTACATTTTTTTCAAAAGTCGAATTATTTAGATGAAATACTTCTAATTTAAATTGATTGTAAAATAACTGTTTTGCAAAATTAGTAGTTATTTACAAGAGAAATTACAAAATGAATTGCAGTTAGCAATATTGCAAAGTGACCTTTTTAGGGCGGCTGGTCATTGTAGTTTTTAATTTTTATTGCAAATTTGGAATTGGCAGCTCATCATTATTATTTACCTTCAGGGTAAAAAATATTAAAAAGTTAATTTAATGACCAGTAAATAAAGCTAAAAAATGCAAATTTTGCTAGCTCTTGAATTCCTCAGCGAAAAAACAACAAAGGGCTATAGTGACCGTTTTTTTTGTGCGTGAAAGGACGCGAGAGGCAGAAGCGAGGTGCTCGCGAAAACACGACGTTTTTTGCGAATAAAAAACTTATAAAAAATACATTTTTGTAAATAGAGCCCCTATTTTCCGCGGAAAGAAAGAAAACCTTTTTCTGTAAAGTGCGTTTTTTGTAGTTGCGCCCTTATTCTTAGGATACGACGAAATGTTTCCAGCAATTTCTATCATAGTAACTTAATATGTAATCACATAAACTGATCCAACATCTAATCTTATTAAGGTATGAATATAAGTTCTCTCTTATCACATTGCATTTCCATTTCTTTTTTCTCTCTTAAACCACTCAGCCAAGTCCGCAGGTTAACTTTACTTTTATACTATAATCAAGTAATCTAACAGCATTGGCGCGGCGGTCTACGGGTAAGCGGAACGCTCGTCGGCGTGTCACCACGGGCTCGGGAAAACCGGCGCTCGTGCCGCCCCTACGGGCCTCCATGCCCGCGCGCGATTGGCGCAGCGGTGACGCTTCGTGTATGTACTAATTTTAAATGATGATAAAAATAAACTAATGGTCCAAAAAAGAAATTCGTTGTAAGGGGATCATCTATACAAATATCACAAATTTCATGGTATTTAGACCCCTTGTAGTTAAATTTCTGAGGACCCCAACTGCGAAGTACCAAAATTTGCAATAATCTACGAATTGGAAACGCCTCAATATTTAAAATTAAGACATTAAATTTAGAAATTTTATATATGATGTCACAAAACTGATGACACTCACCACCTCTTGTCACATCATGTCACACTTCGACGACCCTCTCCCCTCCCCTATTTTACGTGTGACGTACTTAATGGATGGTCCCAAGAAAGAAATCGCAACTTAACTCGGAAACAATGGCAATTTTAACTCGGAAATCTTAAATCAACAGCCTCAAGCAGCGGCAAGCAGGTTGCAATTGTACAGCCATGGGGAAAGGACACAAATAACCAGAATGGTAAGCTACTTGATTATTTAACAATTCTAGTCTTCTATATATAAAACATGGGATTAGGCACTTAGCCTTACTCATTAATATGTGAAGTATTGTGTCGTTACATTAGGTTCTAGTAATAGATACAGGTTTTTATTTGTAATACCAGTTTGATAATTAATAATAAAGTAATTTACAGTTACAGACCAGCAACTTTTTTGGCGAGGGCTTACTTCTGACACGAAAGTCTCAGCACCGACCCTTGCAATACGATTTTTTTTTTAAATTGAAATAATAATTGAAAATAGTTTGGTTTGAAACGGGTATGCCTCAAGTGAGAGCTAGCATTTAATATGGCGACAAAGATTGATAATGATTTATTTTTTTAGATTCAATTAACAAGTCTGCGACAAAAGGAAAACGAACAAGGTCTCTGCGGCTCGACGATTCTGCAGACTTAGAAGAACAACCTAAGAGGTAACATAATAGCATTAAAGACGTCAGTACGAGCTAGCTAGCTTGACTGGAAATAATATGGTCTTTTGTGTGTCTAATCACTATACTATTAGTAGAAATGATATGGAAACAGGAATGATGTGTTTATCAGAAGAGAGAGAGAGAGAGAGAGACGATGATCGGCGAGCAGAACATACACCCTATACGTCAGGTTTTCCCAACCTTCATTTGGCCAAAAATTTTTTTTTTTTTTGGCTTGGGGAGGCCAAAACTAAATATAATTTTTCATGCCCCCCTCTATTATACGGTACAAATATATTGTACACTAAAAAGTAAACATTTATTTTCAAATGAAAAAAAATGTAATGAGTACTTTTCTTTGGAAATGTTATAATAATAATAACCATTTATTTCAGGCGATAAACCCATATAAGTAAGTTATATAAAAAGAAATAAGCAATAAATAAAATTAAATCAGAACAAAATACGGCTAAAATATAACAAATAAAACAATCTTACATATTGCGTATCGGTCGATATACGACGCCCCCCTCGGGTGCCGCGCTTCCCCTGTTGTAAAGTCCTGTTATAACATGATCGTGCTCGCCTTATCGTTATTAATCGTCAATTATAAAGAGGCGTCATTACAGTAGTGATTTGACACTCAAAATATGCTCACAGTAAAGGAATGAGCATCTGATGGGACATGCAAAGGGGTATCACGGTCCGTATTAACAGTCAGTACTTAATACTATAAGCATGATCGAAAGAACTGCGAGACGCTGTTTTAATCTTCTTCATTTTAAAATCATGCTTTTAGAATTAAGCGCTGACTAATAATAAAAACATAGGCGTATGCCTATGTTTTTCACACAACAGTGTAAGCTTAAGCAAAGCTTGAGGGAGCATCTTTATATTTAAAGATTAAAGTTATTCAACACAAATTTTTCCATAAGGCGTTGGGCATCTCTCGGCGGCGGCGACTCGGCGACAAAGGCGTCGTTATGGTGCGACTCGCGCCGCGCTCCGCGACGTACACCGCTCAAGATACACGACCCGCCAGGAGTCGGTGAGTTGTTTTATCTGTTGTCCGATACAGTGGGCAGGACTCACGTGGCCAAACTTACGTTCCGTCGCATTCAGCTGATATGTAATAAGTGCCTAAATTACGCGACCGAACTTCTCTTTATTTATATATTATATGACGTCGGGGTTTCCTTTCTGACGGTATAACTCCAAAACGCACGAACCGATTTAGACAGTTTTGCATTCGTTAGAAAGGTCTCGGGCTTCGTGGGGTTTATAGCAAAGAAAATTTCGGAAAAAATTCAAGAGAAATGCTGGAAAACGAAAATTCATTTTACACATACGGCACCATCTCTGAGACCTGGCATGCACTGCAACGGCCATACATTCGGAGTTACAAAAATCTCCCCCCGTACACGGAAAATAATTTATATACAACTAGTTGACCCCGCAGACGGTTTCCTGTCGAGCTATTTTGTGAATCTAAACCATTCTCTGATCCCCTTGAACACACACAAAAAAATTTCATCAAAATCGGTCCAGTCGTTTAAGAGAACTTCATTGTTTTGTGTATGTCACACACTCAAGGAAGAATTATATATATATTAAGATTAATAAAAACTAGAAACAAGTATTCCTCCTTCGGGATTATAAAGTAACTTATATTGTATAAAAAAATCGTTCAACTTAACCAATTAGTTTTGAAGTTTATACAATATTTTTTTTAAATATCGATGCCCTAGCTACATTTTTTTCTCATTAACTATAAGCTTAAGAAAAAAGTCCTCGCTAGTAATGAAAAAATTAAGATTATTCTATAACATACATTTTTAGCTAATGTGGTTAACGTTTTAACTTATAAGAGGTTAAACTTACCCCTCTAGCCCATGTATAAGCCTTAACTTATAGGCAGTGGTTGAATTTTTATAGAGACACAGGCTACTACAGATTATGGACCTCCCCTGTTTGAATTCGAAATTCGCCTGCGTAACGGACGACCCGCCTAATGTTTAACTTAACGTTGCTCTATTAAAACGTGCAACAAAACCGACCGACCGACAGATTAACAGGCTATCAAAGAAGTTATAGACAAAGATAAATATAATATATCTTTAGATTATCAGTTTTTGTCTGGATGTATATTTAAAATAGGTCATATCAAAGTTGAGTGCAGGTACTAAATAATGAGTGGATTACTTAGTGTAATCTCGTAACTCAATTTTTTTGTACTTTATTTTATACGAATAATAGAACACTTTTAGTGACTCTGAATTTTTAACCGCACGATTTTATCTCCTTTTGAGAGTACGGGCGATAAATTATATGAATAAATTTGCTGTGCGGACAGTTTTGCGATTAGCTGAATTAAATTAAATCACAATTCAGTTTTACCATCAGCCCAAAACAAAGTTTAAAGACATTTAAATATACTTTATGTGAACTTCTATTTTTTTCCGTTTCACTAGAACCCCTATTCCACTATTGTAATGCAAGGTTACTTTAAAATTAGATAAAATACATTCAAACAGTTTTTGAAGTCAATTAAAAAGAACCCTGAAGAGAACACAAGGTTAAAAACCTCTGTGGTGATATATTTTTTGTCGACATTTAGATAACTATGCAAAATGCAATTGATATGACTTCAGTCTGCAATTATTTCAGTTCATCGCCTAACATATTTTATTTAAAAAATATATTTGCAAATGCATTTTAAATTAACATACATGTTTCGGTTTGCCTAGTTGTCTTACAGTTATAATTCTGAATAATGTTGCTTTTTATATCTCGTTGCGTAATTTAGTGTTGAGTAATCTGCTTCATAACTTTTATATATTTCGCAGTAAATGTTTTATGTTACTGAACAAAACTATCGTTTACGTGTCATTTTAAAAATAATTGAAGTGTTTTGTGTAGTGTTTAATCTAATAGTGCTTAATATTAAAAAAAAAATTATAGATCTTTATTCAGTTTCAATGTTACATCAGATAACTTAGACTTGTATACCGTCTCTTTCTGTGGATTTTGGTTCTAAAACCAAGAATTAAAAATTGCATAAAGCCTGTAGACGGATCATTGATTATAATTATTGTAATAATAAATAGACTTCGACCTTACTATGTTGTATACGCTATACCAACGTCTCAAGCGCGCAATCTCCTGGTCTATAGATCACACGAAGCAGGCAGCGTTGATGCTGATGACCGGCCACACGCCGAAGCCGAAGGAGTTGCTGCGTCCGACGCCGAAGCCAAAAGAGACGCCTCGTCCCACGCCCCGACGCAAACGCGTGAGTGGGACGAAACGTCGGAATAGGCCGAGCCAGCCCACCCCGCGCCCGCATAGGGCCACCGAAGGACCACATTCCGTAAGTTCGCCAGCCATATATTATATTACAAATAGGAAAGTGTGTTTGTTTGTTTGTCCTTTAATTACGTCAAAACGAAGCAAACGCTCACAAAAAATAAGTTGTATTGATTAATTATATTGCGATTGTTGTATTTGCAGATATCGCTTTTGGAAATCGGTCCGGTATCGAGGCGTAGCGAGGGCTCATCGCGAACTGAGCGAAGCAATTTCCTCACATCCCCCGTTCTGGGGAGCCCCAAAAAGTCCGCCATGAAAGATCCAACTGCTAGAAAGTCGACTCGGAAAACAGAGTCCATCAAATTCGATCTCAGCAATCTGGACGGCCACGATCAATCGTCCGACCTCATTATGTTCGATGAAACCGAGAATGATGTTAGCGGATCCCAAGATGATCTGACCTTACACTACTCAGAATCGTCAGTTACCATGTCCCCTTCGCCGAAAAAGAATTCGCGATCGAGCAAAATACTAGAGAGAAGTCTCCGATCGACAAACACTATTAATACCTTGTCGCCGAGACTTTCTTCGGATAGGAGTACTCTAGAAGCGACGGCACTCGAAAAAACCAGTTCAACGCTCGGTCGCTCGCCGAAAAAGTCGCTGCGAGGAAGCATTATCTTGAAGAAAGCACTGGAAAACTCACGGGCAGCATATCGGGCGTCGAAAAGTAGAATTTCAGACCAGAGTTATGCCACTGCTGGATCTCCGAGGGCCAGCGTCAGACAGACGGAGACATACTCCGTTGTGGATTTAGTGTCGTTAGATTCTGATAGTTCGAGATCCGTGTACGGGTCTACAGCCAGTTTCGAATCTCCCCAGTCGGCGGTAACATCGCAACCGGTGCGAAAAACACGCTCTGGCAAGCCGTCCCTGCTAGCATCTAGCACGCCGTATCACGGGAAAGCAAAGGCCAGTCCAAGAAACGAGGACAGTGACAAAGAAACTTCTAGAAATAAAACCAGGGGCCGCAGTTCCGTTTCCAGTGCTTCGAGCGCAGGAAAGAAACCTTCACTATCTATAGTGTCTGTACGTAGCGAGCCGAATCAAACGAACGCAAGCAACAAATCGAAGAAGGCCAACAGAAGGTCTGCTTCCTTGACGACACCCGAAAATTCTTATTGGAGTCTTTCTCTAAATACTACTAAAGCGACTCGCGCATCCAAAAGCCGGTCACGTATTAACGACAGTGACTTGCTATTGCTAGACGAAGACGATGACGCGTCGCCACGGTCGTCGCGACGCCGCTCGGGCCCTACGCCCCGAAAGAACATTTCCATCGTAGAAGAATCACCATCCTCTGATGCAGCCAAAGAGGGCTGCGTCACACCAGAAAATGAACACAGCCCTAAAGACGCGGGAACACCAGTGCTGAATATACAGAATCTTCTGGATCAATCTCTAGACCGTAGTATACGTATACGCAATTCGCGAAATCGCAAAACTATCGGCCACATAAGATCAGTCAAAAGACCGAACGTAGCTAGAGCAAAGTCTTTCACTCAAACGAGGTCTAAGAAAATGGACAGTTCCAATGATGAGGACGGTATAATTACACCAACGAGTGATGTAAAGTTGGTGCCCGAAGCTGTGAAAAACAAACACTCAACAGCTAAGAAACCTCAATCGAAACGATCGTTGATCGACACGTTAGACGAGTCGGATGTAGTCAAGCAATTATTCAGCAGCCCAGTCAAAAGGAACCTTTCGCGAAGCATGAGCGATTTCACTTGGCGGGAGGACGAGAAACCAGTGACCAGACATACCATAGCTTTGACTGGTAGGTCTCTAAATACATCTGGGCTGTCAGTTCTAGATGATTCCGCGCACATTGCCCCAGAGGTGTTCGTGAGTCCCTTGGGTACTCCTAATGTCAGCCCCAATCTTTCCGGCGTGAAGCGTTTGTTCGCAAGAGGAACTAGAAACGATTTGAGCGATGTCCGAGGAGTGAAGGCGCTGTTAAAAACGCCCCGAGCGCGTAGGTCCATCGGCAATGACCTAACTAAAGTATCTGGTGTGAAGAAAACGTTCGCCAGATCACCCAAAAATCGCCTTAGTGACGTCAGAGTTAAGGAGCTGTTCGTACCGTCACCGAAGAACGATTTACGTCGCGTCTCCGGAGTGAAGTCTCTCTTCCAGTCAGTCGAAACCAGACACATGGCGTCACCTAACGTACAAAACATACGAGGTCTTTTCAAACGAACTCCTCGCAATGAGCTAGTCAACGTTTCGGGGGTTAGGGCTCTAAAGAGGAGGTCCCCTAGAAACGACTTAGCGGACGTCGAGGGTATCGAACAGTTGTTCGAGGAACCGGCCGCGGGCGATGTCAGTGGGGTAGAGCTATTACAAGAGCAAGAAGATGCTGATTCAACGTTCGACCGTCTACTCGGCAAACCGAAATTGAAGGCGTACGGCAAGTCTAAAAGTATGACTACATTTAGCAACGCAAAACAGAAGCGGGCCGCAAAATCCCTACACGATTCCATTGACGCAATAACTACCAACGTCGAGGAGTGGCTTCAGGGTCAACTGCAAAAGACCTCCAAGAAAAGTTCTGGAAACGCGACTCGCGAGTTGCAGAAACTATCTACCGCTACAGTAGAAGGAGCCGCGCCCGTTTTAGTCTCGCGATCTCGATCCAGCACCTTCGCTAAAGACCAAAGCACTTTGCCTATCAAAAAACGATCCATAGCATCTTTGAGTCAAAGCACCAAAGCAGAATTGACGCGTAGCAGGGCATCTTTAGGCCGGAGCAAGGCGGAGTCGTCTATGAGTCGTAGCAATGAAGTATCAACGCGCAAGAGTCAAAACGCATCGAAACGTACAAGCAAAGGAGAGACATCGTTGAGTAGTAAATCTGAAAAATCCAAAAACAGTAAGGCGGAGGCGTCGTTAAGCAAGAGTAAGAGACAAAGTGGCGAAACGAGCCAAAGCAAATCTGCGGCTCCTACGACATTAAGATTGCCGATCAAAAAACGCGTAGTCGTACATTCCACGCCCGTAAAGGGTGTAAACGCAACGCTAAATACTACAGCCCTCGCCCGTATGTCGCCCATCGCTGCTATAGATCCACCAGCTAAAACGTAAGTATTTTAATATGTTTTTTTTTAATTATTTTTTTTCCAATTTTCTCCTTTAAGTAACACAGATCCTTTTTTAAGTTACAATAGGTACATATGTATTGGTAAAAAGTAGAAAAACAGAAAAAAGTCCAGTGATATTTTCAAAGTATTCCAATATTTAACAGTTTAGTTTTGTTTTTCAGTGCATCTTCTACACTTAATGAGTCTAGAAAACCTGTTGGCAAAAGTAAAAGAACCTTACAAAAGCAACTTCCAGAAATTGTTGTGTCCGCTAAAAACTCACCAAAGAATGTGGAGGCTAAAAATAAAACACGGACTCCGGTTCCGGCACGAACAACACGAAGAAAAGCGGCAGAAGCCAAATTACCCACCGTAATCAAGAGAAGGAAGTCTATTACTATTACCAAGAAACCACCTGTACTTAGTCCCAAACCTGTAAAGCAGGTTTCAGGAAAACCGCCTTCGCCGAAACCCGTAAAGCAGGTCTCAGAGAAACCGCCTACGCCGAAACGAGGAAGGAGTACTCGTAATAAAGTGGAAGAAAAACCGAAAACACCTGTCAAAAGCAGGGCTAAAGCGAGAAGAGCTAGCATCGTTGTGACTAAACCGTCGCCCAAAATGAAACCAAAGCCACCAACACCGACTAAAGGAACCAGCAGAACGAGGAAGACTAAAGTCACAGAGGAACCTCCTAAAGAGACACAAATGAGACAATCTCGCAAGACCAAAGCGACAGAAAGTATAAGCAACGCTGATAAAAAAACTAAAATTGATATTGAAAAGTCGATTGAAAAACAACCAGCAAAAGCTAGGACAAGAAAAACTCAAGTTGTGGAAGAAGTACCCAAAGAGACGGAAGTTAAAACTGCAAGACGGGGGCGAAAAACTCAAGAGGTTAAGAATGTAGAGGAACCTGCTAAAAGGTCACGAAAAACTATCAATAGCAAAGTGGACGACAAAACCCCCACCAAAAAAGAGAGTCCTAAGAGAAGTCCAGCAAAATCTGCACCTAAACGTAGCAGAAGAGGTCAAACGAATGTTACGGTTGTAGAAGTTAGTAAAACAATTGAGGAATCGAAACCAAGAAGAGGGCGTAAGACAGAAACGACCACGGAGGTCTTTGAAGTCAAAAAAGGTCGTAAAACGCAAGCGAATGACAGTGTAGTAAAAGCCACAGAAACTGCACCTAAAAGAGCTAGAACAACAAAAGCTGAAATAGCTACTGAACCGAAACCGGTTAGAGGCAGGCAGGCCGCAGCTAGTCCACCCAAAGATGAGCCGAAAGGCAGAAGAAGTAAGAAAGTCACTATAGTAGAGGAAACCATAGAGATTCCGCAAAAAGGTCGCCGCACAAAAACGAAATCGACGTCGGAGGACAAAAATACGTCAAAGAAAGGTAGCAAGCAAACTGCAGAGTCACCCGCGCCTAAAGCCAGAGCCACAAGAAATGCCGTCAAAGTGGAACCTAGTACTGGAAGAGGAAAGAAGGTAATTTCATAATCTTGTATTGTTAAATTATTTATTTAACTACGACGCCCGTCGACGCGCAACGTGAGTTAAACCTTATGAGTCCCGTATTCTGATTTTTAAAATCTTTTTGCATCATCTTTGGACACCAAAAAACACTTAATGAAATAAAGTTTCTAGATTTCGCGTGGCGAAGTTAAAACTGTATCACTTTTCACAGGCCGCAAAGGCGCCAGCAAGCAAAACAGCGCCTGCTAGTACGACCAGTCGCAAACGAAAGTCGAGCGAACCTGTCGCCAAAGGTAACGTTTATTTCTTTTGCAACGACGTGAAAGCTTGTACCAGTTAGTATTTAAAGCTATTTTTTTATTTATGTTTCAACATATGTATTTTAAAATTTTTTTCAGTAGCTGAGACCGCCAAGCGACGAAAGCTGCCAGCAAAAGAAGCAGCAGGTATGTTAAAAACAACACTCCTTGCTAATATTATAAATTTATAATTATACTTTTGTATATTTGTCTTTGGCTTACTTTTTTCAATCAAATCTCCACTGTATAAAATGCAACACATAATTTGTTTGAATACTAATAATAACTCGTAACAGAAGAAAAAAAACTGAGAAAAGCAACCCCAAAAAATGAGGGTCGTAGTAGTTTTTTGGAATAATACATTATGATTGTGATGAAAAAATCAACGACCACATAAATTCGTAGCAATTTTAGTGTGTTATCGAATGAACATTAAAGTGTGTTGAACAAGATAAGTAAATGAATATCAAGTTATGTATAATAGGAACATTTTTATGTATAGCTCTAACATTTTTTGTTAATTGTTTAGTTTACTTTTGTGTTTTAATTTTTAGTACAGGTCGCCCTGTGGTCGAAATTCGACCATAAAAATTTAAAATATTAAAAAAAAAACTATTTACAATTTAATCACAGACTTCAATTTGGCATAAAGGTCTCGTTACCAGTCCATTAAAGTTTAATAAAAGTATTAAAAAACATAAATATTGTTATTCCACGTTCCTCCTCCATATCAACTATAACTGGGAAATATTCCTTGCTTTCACATCTACGCGTCTTACGTAAAAAGTGGTACAAAGTTTTCCGCTCGCGTATTAATATATAGATATTATTTAATTTCAATACTTTGATTTACAGACGAGCCGAGAAGCACTCGTAGCCGTCGAAGATAACGACAACGCTGTTAATAATGCAAGTGTAAGTAAAACTTTATAGGATCGGCATAATAGCACTAATCGACCTTTAAGATAAGCTCTAAACTAGTGGCGTGAATTCATGCCAAGAAATCGTGGTACAAGTTGTACTCTTGACTTTGAACGTGCGTGAACCTCGCGAATACCATCCATATTCTCGTTCGATGCTTAACGTTTTAACGATGCTTCGCGAAACTAATCTGGAGCCACCATGAACTAGGAGCTATTATGCGCTCTTTAGATCCACCATTTTGTATCAATTTTGAATTCACCATCAATTATGAAACGTGAAGTGTCGTTATATTATTGCCGCGTAGTGTCGCGTGCTGCGGTCTCAAATTTATAGCATTAAAAATAAATAAAAGTACCTTAAAAAACTATGATTACTGAAGTAATTCTTTTTGTTACAGGCAATTGGGCTGCACAAAATTCTCAATGTGAGAAGAAAGTGAACTTGTGATGTGTGTATCATAAAATTATATTTTGACATTGAAAAGCTATATAATGGAGATTATGGAAGAAAATGATGTTAAGGCATCGACTGCTTAATGATTATAACTACATAGTAATTGTGATTCACTCTGTGCTTTTATTGACGATATTTTTTTAATTTTATTTGTTTAGTGACACATTTAGATTCTGGAATCCACCATGACTAGTTTTTAGTTTTATAACGGTTCTATAATTAAATAGTGCTATACTTATTTCAATTGTTTATAACTATTATTTTATAATGAAGGGTCATGAAATATAATAGTGAGTCTATTATTTTAATTTCAATTTAGATGTAAATTTTCTTTTGGAGTGTTAGTTTTTAGTCGTTTTATTAATTATTGCGAACGTATCGACATTGTATTGGGTAAACTTGCTATACGAATTTGTTTTACGTATATTTTGAAAGTGCTTGATATAATATGTATGTACAAGTACCGGCCAAATGTTAATTGTAATACATATTACATTATATTTATTTTGTAAGCAAATGCAATTTTAAAATTTAGTAATTGTTTCACTTAATCGAGCGGCGTTCAAAAAGAAATCTGCACAAGGAAAATGCAATTTGCTTTTTTTATAGTGGTGTATTGAAATCGTAAAAAATTATGTCTTGAAATGTTTAACTAATCAAGGTTCGCTGACTCTTCCTGTCTTGTGGCCTTTTCATTATTCCAGAAAGGGACAGCGAACCTTGATTAGTTAAATATTGCTTCAATATTTTGATGAATAAGGGGGTAAATGTATTAGAATAATGTTTAAAAATTGCATTTGTATATAAGACAAATATTTGTTTTAATGATATTGAAAGACAAATTATCTGTTAAGGTAAATTAATTATTAAGGTATACTCTATACATATCCGCTATCCAGTTCTATCATTATGTCGACTGTTCAGTCAAAAATGACAATAATTAATATATTATATGAGTTACAAGAGTACAACTTATTATAGTGGCCTCTGAAATAGGCATAAATTTTAAAAATTCTAATATATCATCTAAAAAATTCATTTATAGTCAGATGCAGACGTACGTAATTTGGTCGCGCTATGTCAAACCAAGGGCCGTGCCGACACGCCGCTACTGAATTGGCATAATCCGTCCAAATGTCGTAAGTCCGCCGTCTCTCTATGAATCAATTTCTTCGATCGTGCTATGACAAAAGGGTGAAAGACTTAAAAATGTGAGTGCTTTAGGAATTGTCATATGAAGTTTTGGGTGCAATGTAAGTGGTGACTTGAAAATATCGATAAGGCAATAATTTTGATAAATTATCAAGTAAAATGATAAAGATGGATCTTGTCTGATAATGTGATAGCTAATAAAGTATTTCTGTGTATTAATAAAACGTCTCAGTTAACAGCAGTTAGCGTTAACCTAATGTTGTGAAAAGGGATGTTATATTATGGGATAAAACTTACAGATATTTTCAAGTCACTAATGTATAGAAAATTATAACAATAAGTGTATTCGTGTGGGAGCAAAATTTTTCTTGATAGAGTTACCTAACCATAATCTAATTTTATGTTATATTATTTTATTAAAGCTAAAAGATATTATGATAGATATTGCCGCTCGTTAACCTGTCAATGCTTGCCCCTTTTGCCCGAGACACGCGAGGTAGTTTTTTTAACACAGGACAGCAGGCTAGTATTTGCAGACAAAACTTCATTTCTAAGCCAAATAATAAAGTTAATTAAAATAAAGTTAATTCAATGACAAACCGATATCAGCAAGCCAAGAAAGTTCACTTAAAAGACTGGCCTCATGTATCTCAGGCATTTTTCATTTTCTCGTTTTCGCGCGTGTGAGTACAGTCTTATGAAAAAAATTCTGTGCGTGTGAAAGAGTGGGGCTATGTTTATGAATGATTTTCTATCTATACGGCGACTTGCTAACTACTTTGTCCAGTAATTGTACTTTTATTTTAATAGTATTGTAGTCTCAAAATGTTTAATACATATTATGTTCTGCTATGATCGTGCCGATTTTCAGTTTTCTTTTTCAGGTAACTCTAGCTTGATAAGGACCTATGCTATTTTAAAATAATGTTGAATACTTAAAATAAATATTTGATTTTGTAATTTGTGTATTTTTGAAAAATCCTCTTAATAGTTGGGGAGCCCAAGAGGGGAATTTTGGATTTACTCGAGCGCATCAGATTAATCTAGTGTATACTTACTGCGTTTCTCTGGTTATCATGGTATAAAAATCTGATTACCTACTTACTCGGTACTTCGGTACTTAAAGAGGTATTTTTGAATACCGAAATAGCAGGAATTGCTCGAATATTAAATGCATACATTAAAAAAAAACCGGCCAAGTGCGAGTGTCACGGTTTCGTACCAGTAGAATGCAAAAATTGGGAAAATTAAGTGTTTCTGAAAATTGTACAGCTATAAGAGACCGCGTTGTGCAAGCAATAAGTGTACAGGATCAGCAGCAACATCATTGTCAAAGTAAAGAGAATAGCTAAAAACATGTTTTTGCCATTTTCTGTCCATGAGGCCTTAAAATATGATTTTTGTATTTGTTATAGATCCAATAGAAATCTGTGAAAATTTGAACTCTCTAGCTATTACCTTTCTTGAGATACCGGCCTGGAGAGAGGAGACTGACAGACTGAGAGATGGACAGACATCGAAGTTTTTACTCTTTGGATATAAGTCTAATTGAGAAACCTTTTCGGAAGTAGTTCAAAATGGTATCCACCTTATCAAAACTAGGATGGACGGAATGAATTGGCTTTGTAACAACTGTTACATTACCAGGCCTGGATTTATAAAAAGCCGATATAGGCCATGGTCTATGGACGGCAGCGTCCTTGGGAGCGGCAGCGTCCTAGCCTCCTTGGAAGTCAGCAGATATTAGGTACAAGGGGGGGGGCAGAAATAAAGTGGCCTGCACTTATAAAAAATGTAAATCCTTTATTAGTCTGACACTATCTGCAATTGACAAAATACCTATTTTTGATGAAGATGATGATGGCTGATATTAAATCACGTCGCCCGGGAATCTCCCTACACCTCATCCCTGTGGATGCACGGGGTGCAAGCATGCGCTATGGCCTGCACTGATATCGATTCTGCATCTGGGAATTGCGTCGTTTATTGCTTGATTCGTTCGCTGAAATATGTTCCCGGGTTTCAAGGTATACATAAAGTGACCACTTATTTTTTGACAAAACTGGACAACGTTACAATTTCGATGGTAGTAAACATTAGAGCGTCCGTGGACCTTTGATTCGCACTCCAGAGGGTGCTTCGTTCGAATATTGGTGGAGGCATGTACCATTGTGAGACATTTTCTAATGTCAACTACATAGGCACTAATATGCCTGCTCGACCGGAAAAATACCTTACAGGAAACTGCACATAGCGTTTTTTCTTCATCCAGTAAGTGAGTTTGCCGGAGGCCTAACTCCCTACACCTCATTCCCTATTGCTTCATTTAAAGCCTATGACTTCATTAAAAGACCTTAACGCACTTGCAACGCTTCTCATGTTATAAGTGGCTACTGTCCATGGGCGACAGCAGTTGCTTTTCATCAAGTAATCCGTCTGCCTGTTTGCACCCTAAAGGGACAATGCCGTTCAAAACGGGACATAACAATAAGTACGCAAGAGCACTCTCTCTTCCTTTATTCTCACAGACCACTGACTAGGCTAGTGAGATGGATGACCGACACGACTAGCCAGAGATCAGACCGACCGACTTTTTAATATAATCAGGTGATCAGGGTGATAAACTTGGAAACAACATAGTTTCCAACGCGGTAATCGAACCCACGAACTCGGAGTCAAAAGCCACGCTTATTACCACTAAACCACGAAGGGGTATAACAGTAGTTGGGACGTATTGACCATACGTATATTTCCAAGTACACCATCAAAATCGACACAGCAGCTAATGGTCACAAACAGGCACTATGATGTTTATAAATAAAAACCTAGTTACTACTCAGCTGTGTAAAAATAGAGATACTATTCCTATCATGCAAGATGACACCATTTCAATACAGATGTTGGACGCTGGTTCAGGAGCTTTCGTAGCGGAGCAAAAATAGACGTAGTAGAGCTATATGATATTTTAAATGTTACCATTACGACATAGGACTACTTTTTAAACTAGGCTGTAGCGAAACTGAAAACCTTGATCATAAATTGTCATTGCATTTACATTTTTTGTCAGTTATAGTGTCTCCTGTCGTGTGCATTGGACAGCCACGTCTAACTTTAAGATTTTCTGTAACTTAGACTACTTAAATCCATAAAGGGGTTCTGTTAGTGTAGTTTGTTTGGGTTATGTCTCTCCGTTCGTTCGTCGTCAAAGGATTGGTGTGTGAATGAGAAAGGCAGTGTGTTATGTAATCTTACATAATCAGACTTGGTACAAATAGTTTATTGGTTACAACAAGAATACATAGTATTCTTTCATCTCATATCAGTTTGGCGACGCAAACGTAAAGAGACAAGTTAATATATAGATCTATATTTCATTACGAATAAATTAAAAAAATGGAAACGATAAAATTACATAGAAATATATTGTCAGTCCGCCGTTGGGCGCGGACCGGGGCCGGGTGGTCTGTACAGTCGGAGCTTACGCGGCCTCGCCGCCCTCCTCGTCCTCGGCGCTGGCGGTGAGCATGGAGATGAGCTTGGTGGTGTCGATGAAGCCCTTGTCGTCGATGTCCATCTGGTCGTACGCCTCGTCGACCTCGTCGGCGGAGAACTTGTCGCCCCAGGTCATGAGCGCGTGCCTCAATCGCTCGGAGTCGATCCTGCCGTCGTTGTCGAAGGTCTTGAAGGCGGCGATGACGACGTCGTCCTCATCGGAACCGCCGGACATGCGGTTGGCGAAGAGGGTCAGGAGCTGCGTGAAGTTGATGGGGCCGGAAGCCTCACCGACCATCTCGTCGAGCTCCTTCTCGGAGGCGAGCCTGCCGAGCGAGTCGAACGTTGCGCGGAGGTCGTTCTTGCCGATGATGCCGTCTTTGTCGTGGTCCATTAGCTGGAAGGCCTGGGGAGAGAGGAGCTGGTTAAACATTTGCACTGTTTATAGGTTTTTTTCATGAATCTTTCAGTCGATTTTTGTAATTTGGAACTTACTTCTGGTACGGTCAAGGTAACAAGAACGAATGTTAGCAGTAAACTGTCAATTTTATCGATAAACCCGATTTGAATGTAGCGCATGACACTGCTCAATAAAAGATGTTTAAATTTTCCGGACAAAGCTTTGGCAAAATCGCGATAGCTTGTCCAATTTTGATAGGTATTCTACTCACCTCTTTGAACTCAGCGACCTGCTTCTGTGTGAACATAGAGAACACATTTGAGCCGGTGCGCTTGGCCTTGCGGCTGCCGCGGGAAGCGCGCTCCTCCTCAGCGGGTGCGTCTTCCTTCTTCTTCTTCTTAATCTTCTTTTCCTTATCCGCCTGAGTAAAAAACGAAAAAATTAGTATTAGAAAAATTGGGAAGATTCTGCCTTACACATGTATGCGGTCTTTCCATGTTGGTATATGGTATACAACATGGAGCACAATATAATTCCAAACGTGGAACGTTCGTCTATGATACACGGCTATTGCGCATGCTGCAATCAGCTTCGCAATCGTGGTTATCGAAAGCCAAAGCCTAAAGTATAAATTGCCTAAACTTTCAGAATCATATGAAATAAGATCCAGGAAAGTCGTATTTGCGTACAAAATGCGATCATCATTCATCATATCAAGAGTTTTGTTTGAATTTCAAAATTCGATTTTAACGTTTTTTGATATAATTTTATCATTTTTGGGCTTTACAATTTGCCTTCACTTTTAACTAGATATTACGCAGAAACTGCTTAATTTGTTTGAATAAGTTGAAATTATTTCAAAATTGTTTTGTTTCCCGATCATTATTTACGATGAATCTTGCCAAAAATCTATGGAACTTACATTGGCTTCAATATTGAAATCGCATTAAATATATTCGACTCGATTCCTCGTTTCCATTTCGGGCGCGCGCGGATACAAGTTATATTTGGCCCGTCTTCTATTACATTTCGTTTCGTTGCTTAGATTGTTATAAATAGAAATCGGTTTCCTATTTCGTGCTATTTTATCGGATCTTAAAATTATTTTATTTATTTGTTAAAACAAATTCTGAATAAATTAACTCATAAAAACTCAAATTTAATTGAAACAGGTTCATTTTTATTTTGATCTATTATACTTCGTATTGCTGTAATATCTATTTCACCTAATTAATTTTCATTTTATTGTATTTTTTAAATTTAAGTATGTTTCACTCTAGTTCCTTTTCTATAAGATCACTTTAATTTTTCATTTTCACTTTCAGTTAGAAATTTTTTTGAAGATAAAATTTTAGGCATCTTTAGCGGGTTTTAAAGAAATAATTTTATTTATTGTCTTCTATTTTGTTTATTATTTAAATGTTTAATTTAACTAGGGTTTAAATCTTCTTCTACGATATTTCGCGATCTATTTTACGTTTAATTTTTACTTTCATTATCCAATTCGCTTTAAGTAAACAAAGTTAACTGCGGCTTAAAAAATATATTCCTACTTTTCACATTTTTAGTTTCTCTTATGTTACTTCCACCATTTTCCACAATCACTGTCACTGCACGGCACTGCACTCACCATTGTGTGTTCTGTTGTTTCGACGGAAGAGAGACTGTACCAACGGCAGTCCCACCCTGACTCTGAGCCTCGGCTCCGGCAGAAACATCCTAGCCTCCCATCCCCACTACTCCCGTCATCTCCCTGCGCGTGATTCCATATATAGCTTGCCAAATAATAGCACCGGGCGCCTCACAACGCGCTCGTACGTTACGATGCTTGGTGGCGTTTTTATAAATACAACCAGGTGGTTGCCAAATCGATTTCCGATGCCTCAAAGACCAGGTCGGCTGATGGCCGCTTAAACGTACATGAGACGTTTATGATGTACCATCGTAGAAATTGATTTATAGGTGGTAGGTGAAATGTCTACGATGGTGGACCTAGGTCATTTGATCAGATTATGTTATCTTAGCCGGGATTTGCCAGTTGGGTTTGACATAAAGCGACCAAATTGTGAAGGTCATCATTAAGCTACAAATTAACTTTTCTGATTGTACTTTGTATCTTTTTGTAGTTTAGTTTGTTTGATTTTCACAGGTAGTCTATATATACCTCGTTGGGTCCATCATGAACCCATCATGGCCCAACGTTTAAAGCCTAATAGCCATGATCATTCTCTATTAAGCATCCTTTATACATCTTTCAATAATGCTTATCCATAATATCCAAATTGGAGATACACCTTTGTTAATTGGTTATTAAAAATTAATAAGCGCTAATTTTCGATGAAGTTTTCTCCCGCGGAGTGATGTTCGACCCAGTTAATGGTCTGGGCGGCTGGCGGGATATTTTCGTCTCCTGACTCACGCTCCGAATAACTTCATTGTAATCCACACCCTCGCATGTGGTAATACTATTAATATTATAAACGTGAAAGTTAGGATGTTTGTCGGTCAATCACGTTGAAACTGCGAAATGTATTGATTGATGAAACTTAGAATACAGGTAGAGTATTAGTTGACTTAGGTTATAACTCTCATGGAATAAGGCATTTTCACGCTGGCAAAGCCGCAGTTAATTGCTATAAGGACTCTCACTCGTACTAGCGACCAAGTAGGAGTTAGAGTCACGCACGAAGGGTTCCGTACCAGAACAGAGCAAAACATTGGGAAAACAAATCAAGTAGACCCAGAGACAACAAACTTTTGCCTCGTCATTAAATTAGTGTAGAAAAAACATCTTGATTTATTTTGGTGAAAGTCCGGTCCCATGAGGTAAGCCGGCCGGTCGTATATAGTGGCCTGTGTATGTGCTAGACATATCCAGAATACTCCCTATTAGACGGCTGAAGGACCACTACAGCTGGTTTTAGCAGGTCAACTGGCGCTTCTGGTCCACATACCCCAAGGTTGCTTCTTAACTGAGGACTATCCCCAACCCACATAGAGAAACAAAAAATCTAGTACTGCGTCTGCTGAAAGAAATCCCTTGCACCAACCTACCCGGTATGATTTCAAGTTTACGGGGATAGGAAGGCTTTTTACTCCTCAGACAGACACTGTACAAGTTTCCTCGCGACATTTTCCTTTAGCAATAAAGTTAATCAATGTGTCGACAATTATTATCAAACATAAACCCTAAATGGCAAAATCCATGATTTCATAATGAAAATGGGTGATTAGTAAATTATTTACATCAACAATGCCACAGGACTTGTTCAATTGTTTAAAATATTTTAGATTCGTCAATAATCCGGTTTTACCGCCGAAAAACATCCTCCATTAAGTATGCGTGTGCGCATCGTTTGTCTCTCTCGCATTATACCTGTCTCAGCTAAGTTATACCGCCTTTCACTTGACATTCTATGTGAAATAGTAGTGAATGACGCATGGTAAAATGTTATGATCAACGTAAAATGTTCAATACTATCATACCAAAGGTTCTGTTTATAATTTCAGTGTTAGTTTTAGGTAAGTTTTTTCGATTTCATTAAAATAACTTAATTCAAAAATTCTTATTAGATTCACTATTAAGTTTCCTTAAAGGTAAAGTTACATTTAATATAGAGTCAGTTTTATGATTTTTCTTTGAAAAGCTATGTGGGTAAATTGCTTTAAATAATAAATGAATAAAGTTGAAAGGCAGTTAGCATATAAAAATTTCTTTAAAACCTATTTAGCAAAACTTTGTTTGTAAACACCAGTTTTATTATAACCTTAAAAATATACCTTGTGCCATAGGAAATAAGAGTGAATCGAAAGTTTAAATCTTTTCGCACTATTTACATAAGAAAAAGTTTGACAAGTCTTTCTTCTGTTAAACATTATAATAGTTTTTACTAAATATTAAATTTTTTTAATTGAGTTACTTCCTTAATATTCTATGATTCACCCATATTGTTGTACAACAAAATAAAGGATGTGAAACCTTTTCTCAGTGAAGGTCGACTTCTCTTGGATTTTTTGTCTTTTAAGTATTAGACCTTTTTATTTTTTAATAAATTTACACTCTGATCAAAATCAAATCGAAATCACTGTGCAGTGTGTATCCTTTCCGATCCTCTATATCTGTGCATTTTTGTATCAAATCGACCGACTAAGGACTATTTAGGACTCTAATGTTAGATAAGCTATAACGTACTATAAAAAAATTCATATTTAAATTTTCTTCAACCAAAACATAGCTCCTTTATTGACGACCTCTGTGGCTCAGTTGGTAAGTGCGTCGGTAGCTTAAGCTGGGGGTCGCGGATTCGAATCCCGCCGACGCAGCAAGATTTTTAATGTTCTTAGGTCTTGGATGCGTATTAAATATGTGTATCATATTATAAAAATCTCAAATATATGTATAGTATAAAAGTATTAAATATATTTTCGTTTTCTGGTACCTGTAACACAAGCTCTCGGGTACTTAGCACGGGGCCAGACTGACGTGGTGTGAAGCGCCCGTAGATATTATTTATTTATTAATTGTTAGATTACACTACTATTTATTTCGAAATTTAGAAGTCTGTATTTTTGTCTCTTACCTTTTCGCCCTGAAACCACTAAGTAGAATTTTTTATATGAACACATGTAGTTCGTTTTATGTCAAAAACAAACAAACTGGTAAACATTATAATTTTTTTGCAGAATCAAATGCTCTAGTCCTCCGTGCGTATATCTCGCAGCATGGGTTACACGGAGAAATATTGTTTTCATATAAAAACGAATCCATCATAACCATTAAAACCAACCTGCAGCCGACCTTGCAGTACCCCGATGGTGTTTGGAGGTGGACCATTCACGAATTCCCAGTGGACTACAGAGATCTGTCCAACCAGAGGTGTTCAGAAGAATATCTAGGCAAGGAGCTCATAGACTTGACAGAGAAGCTAGGCTACCTCATTGTACCGGGCAAGGACCATGCGGAATTTGAAAGCAATAATGTTTTAACTGGTCCAAATGGGCTGTGGGGAAAGAGTTTGCTGCTGGAAACGGCAGAGAGGGACAGGACTATATGCGCGTCCCTTTTCGCAACGGAAATGAAGCAAGAGATGAACGCCGAAGCGAAGTTTACAGCGCCAGTAGCTGGTACTCTTAACTTCAGATGGGTGCATGCTACAGGCTTCGAAGATTCATATTTACATGCGGATTTATACCACGTCAAAGCCACAAAGGATTCAGAGTTCACTCAGCACAAATGGAAACTGTTCGTGACAGACGTTTTCGATTCAGATAAAAGTAATCACGAGGATAATTGCAATGTCCTTCAAGTTATCTTCGACCCAGGTAATAGTCCAGATGGTATGAGCGTAGGAGACCTGGATAGCAGGTTAGGTCTCGTCAAAATAGCTACGGATGGTAACGTGAAAAAAGTAAAAAAGTTGTACAAGAATGAAGTTTTGAATACGCTCAAAAGAGACATGGATGAGTCTAGAAGAAGTCTTTATGTCGTGATATATGATAATACTCTAATGGATAGTTTCCTAGCCTGTGCTAAGCTTAGATTGACGCCTCCAAAGCATGCAGTGTAAGTTGAATTTCAAAATTACATACTATCCGCTAAAAGATATTATTCCAGAAGAAACCAAATTTACGCACAAGTTAACTAATATCTTCAAATTGAATTCAGTTTTGTCGTTCGTTTTTTTAAATATTTCCTTAAGTCTTGAGTTGATACAGATTATTTATGGTTGAACATGTATTAAATTCTGCTTTATTCTTATAAATCAAAGAAAATATCCAGCGCTTAAACCAGAGAGGCTCCTTACCAGGAGACCTTAAAGGATAAACTCCTTTCTTTGAATCCAAGGTCTCTTAATTTCAATTAAAGACTTTCAGACATATATCTTTCGGTTCAAGATTGAAAACGATTCGTAAGAAATATAAATAAAATAATTCTTTTAAGATCCCTCGTCAACATGGATGGCATTCGTGGCTTCGTCAACTTCACCCAGCGTTCGCCGTACGACCCCACCTGGGTGGACTTCAACTTGGAGGCCTCGGACAAGGATTACGAGTCCAACCTGCGCTTCGTCAGCTCCATGCTCCAGTACAGCATCAGGGAGCTGCCGGCGAAGCTGATTGATGCCGGCCACTGGACGACGCTATGCAATACCACTGGTGGAGTTTATAATCCTACAGAGGTCACGCTGACTGATGTGCCACCTCCAGGTAAATTGTTTTGATAGATTAAAAGAAAGCCTTTTTTTTATGCACCCAGTCGCAATGACAGTGTGTCCGTGCTTACATACTAAACACAAGGTATTTTAGCATCCTTGAGTTCTTATCTGCGTGTTTGCTTGTTTCGATACCGCTGCTGATCCTGGCGACAGGAGGTGACATAGGGATTCGGGGGGATCTGTGGTGGCCCTGGCGGGCCAAAGCCCAATTAATTAAAGGCGACCGTAGCTCAGTAATGTATGGACTTGTATAGAGGCTGTCGACCGTGTGCATAGAATACAGATTTTGCCGCGGTTTGTTTTAAAATAGCACCTAAGGTCGTAATTTAATGAGGTGGTAACTATATTCGTTATAACTAATAATCACGTTCTGCCCTAGAATATTGCGCTCAATAATTAACAATCCTTCAACCAAAACTTAATCAAATCCCAGAACATATTAAGAACCCCCGAAAAGAAGATATTGACCCAGCTTAAATAGACATACAAATGTTGACCCAGCAAAGTTTATATACTGACAGACGAATATTTGCGTCAAAGAAATGCATGCAAGCCAACAAATCTAATACAGTTACTTTTATGAGGTATACGCAGACATTTTATGCCTGCAACAATTCTCTTAATAACTTTCGCTCTTGAAAGTCCAGTTGCATTATCAAAATGATGTATGTTTGTTTGAATTCCATTGAGGCTATTCACGAAGGTTTGTTTGCGATTGGCCGCGTGCCAGTCTATAAACACAGTGAGATATATCTCATGCGTAGAGATATTCTCCGTATTTCAGATATTGGATTTGCCTTTTTGAAGAAAACTTGGAGGGAAGGGATGAGGGGACAGTGAACTGGTGGACCTTTGACTAGTATTCATTAAGTTAGGCTTGCTAAGTACGCATTAAGTATTGCATGAGGAGTGAATACTATTACTCCTTTTAATGATTCCTTCATTAATCGTTGCGGGTCCCAAGACAGCTTTAGCATGTCCTTTGGACTCCCTAAGATCGTCTGCGGATTTTCGTGGTTGGATACCGCTGACAATCTTGGTGACACGCGAGATACAGTTAAGTGAATGTCTGGTGGGCCATTGTCCGTCTCAGTAAATAAATACCAACATACTTTTAGCCTTATCCTAACTATACAGAGAAATCTAACCATAAGTCCTGAAGTCATAGGAACTTCATGAAATTCTAGTAGGTGCGTATATATACGTATGAAATTTTAGTAACCTCTGCGACTTAACTAGGCACATGACATTGAGAAAGTCACTCTGAAACAATGTAAAAAACATGACAAAATGTCCAAACAGCCAGCCAAACATAGAAAACCAGCTAATTGTTACGGATCGCGATACAAGAATCGATAATTTAGCTAGTTTTCTGTTGTTATTTTGGACATTTTTTTTTAATTTTTCCAAAATGACTTTGTCACGGTCATGTGCCTAGTTAAGTCGCACAGGTAATACAGTTTAAGCGACCTCCAAAAAGGAGAAGGCTTCTCAATTTGACCGTATTTCATATTTTCTCCTTACGTCAGCAGATATATATTTTAATTATTAGGCTCACACCTGAAGATCTTGTAGTCCGTCCGTAAAGTGTACCACAAAAGGTACTGGTCGTGGGATACGCGAGCGGAAAACTTTGTACCCCTTTTTACGAAAGACGCGTAAAAACATGAAATTTCTCTCAGTTAAAATTGATATGGAGGAGGAGCATGGAATAACTTTATTATTATAAATAATGCCTTAAGCTTGCATATTTTCAAAAATAAAACGCTACGCACACTACAATACGCACGTCGCAGACTATTATATTTTGACATGACACGATAATCATACACGAAATACTCTTTTATTTATGGTTGAAGTCTGTGATTTAATTGAGAATAGATTATATTTTCTTTATAGCTCTTCTACGATGGATTTAAATATTTTTAGTTGAATTTCGACAACAGGGCGACCTCTAGTATATATAATTATAGTCTTGCTTTGTAGCCCAATCATCTTAGTCTTCTTAGGAACTTCTTAGCGCTAGCTACGGCTAAAAGTCTCTACATATAGCCTTTAGGAATACAACAGAATACTTTCTAGTTCGGTTTCTAGTTACGATTGCGTCCAGCTGCTTATTACGCAATCGATCGGGCCACTAAACAGCAGCTATACAGACAGCTCAATTTCTACTGTCAATCATAATGTTATTATACTCACCTTGGAGTATAATAATATCTTTAATGTAATAATTAAAACATTAGTAATTAGGTGGTTTAGGTACGGAAAACTATCGACTACCTAAGTTCTTGACTACATAGTAGGGTGCTTCAAAAAAAATTATTTTTTTCTTTTTAACTCTTACCCCCTCAAATGCTTCTATTTGGTGTAAATAAAATCCTCAGCAAAGATAGATACATACATAGAGAGGGTAACGAAACAAAAGTTATAATTTGCCGTAGGAGAGCCATGATTCGGCACGAATGGGCCGGCTCGACCGTAGTGATACCACGGCCTCACAGAAAACTGGCGTTAAACGGCGTTGTGCTGTGAACGAATACGTGTTAACGTGTAAACGAATTAGTGAGTGAGTTTACCGGTGGCCCAACTTCCCTTATCCCTATTTCCATTCCCTCAGGACGGCAACGCACTCGCGACTCTTCGGATGATCTCCATCAGGTAACCCGTCTACTCGCTTGCCCCCTAAATATCATAAAAAAGGCGTACTCTACATAAAAAACATATATACCCTAAAATATTTTTACATAGTTTTTTTACATGATATGCGTTTTAACAGTGGCGTAACTATACCGTTCGAGGCCACACGAGGAAAAACACGTCAAGCGATTATTGTAAAAAATAATCGCTTGCCTCTTGTCTAGAGGGGGATCGGGGGCCCCTTCCGGCTGGGGGCCTGTGGCATTTTGCCGGCTTGCCACCTTGTAGTTACGCCACTGTGTTTTAAACATTACATGACCTTCCAAAAATGTTTTTTCTGATAACCCCTCCATTCACAGGTCTCAGCACCCAGGACCAGTATCCAGTGGGTGATCTCCTAGGCAAGTACAAGGGCAGAACCGAGTACCTCAACCATCGGTACATCCTGCCCGGTCTGGCCAACGAGCTGCGCGGCGCCTACTGGGATGTGTACCTCCCGCTCAGCGGTAGAAGCAGCGTCATACACAGAAGTTTGGTGCTGACTAGGTAGGTATCTAGTTTCAGGTAGAAAACAAGCAACATCTCCTTATGGAAGGCAACCACCATCGCCTATTGACACTCGCAGATTTCAGCCCACCTAGACAATTGGCAAGCAATTACCGTTTACGAAAATCGCCTGGCGAGTTTTTGTATGGGATTGACATTGTCGAACGACCATAATCTAAACGTGACTTTTCGTTCAACAATGTTAATCCCATACATAAACACGTCAAGCGATTTTCGTTAACGATAATCGCTTGCCGATTGTTTAGGGAGGCAGAAGGGTTGCAACTGCGATGCCGGCATTTTAAGAGAGTGAAGGTTAAATTGAAAGAATAGCGAATAGGTTGGAAGTTGGGGGCTTAGCACGGCCGCCGAAGGATAGACAAAATGACAGACAGTTGGGATAAACTGACAGATTTTCTTTTTGCATCCGCCATCTTGTCTCTCTTCCTGTAGAAATACGGATAGACGACACTTTCTCGGTCGCTATGCTAAGGCCGTTGGTAAGCACACTCTCTGGAGGAAACAAGCGCTATTTCACGCTGGTTTTCTGTGAGGTCGTGGTATCGAGGCGACGCGGAACTTTCCATCAGACACTCCTAGATAGTACGGAAGTAAATAAACTCGATCCTAAAAAACTTTACCCACTTTTCGAATTTCCTGACGCTTATTTATTTTTGGCATCTTCGATTGAAACGCAATTGGAAACGCGTTGGAAAGAATTCAACGTTTATTTTTGGATTGGATTTTACCGCCTGGTTAGAACTATAAGCAATACGGAGTTTCGCGACTACAGCCGCAGACATTTTTGCCTTACATGCAAGGCACTAAAACAAGCAACTCCGCAACACCTTATTCCCTATCCTAATTCCCTTTTCCCTTTCCTCATTCCCCTAAGCTTAATTTTTCATAAAATAAAGCCTTTAAGCAAATGCAATTCTTCGATGTTGCAGTGGGCTTACCCAACACCTAAACGTTCTCTATTTTTTGTAGAATTGCTAAATAAACGAGCGAGAACAAACAAGCGTTCGCTACACCTTATTACTTAATCCCATAAATCTTGTTTGGCGATTCTACAAAGAACGAAAACGTTCAGGTCTTGGCTAACCTCCCGGTCTTCTTGGGCGACAGCAGTTGCTTTCCATCGAGAGATCTGTCAGCTCGTTTGCTCGCTAAATCCATTAAAAATGCTATTTTCGCCAGACGGCCCCCCAAGCCGGAGATATGCGGGACCATCCACTCGTACGAATACGCCACTGGATACCAGACGCGTATGACGTCGGCGCAGGTTATATTCCGGTACCCGCTCGTCGGCAGGGTCCTATTCAGACAGCCGTTAGAGAGGCCCTGGGAGGACACTACTATTATTATTGAGAGCATGGTGAGTTGTTTCTTTTGGAGTTATGTTAAGTATTTCGATGACTTACTGCCTCAACCTCGTACCTTAAAAATGGCTACATTTCATAGGACAAAATAACTGATTAATAAAAATTTATTCTTAGTAATTGTGCAAAACTAGATATGAGGTTATTTGATAGGTAACAAGATGTTATCATGTTATTAGTTCCTGAGATTAGCGCGTACAAACAGACAAACAGATAACTTTTTTGTCGATATCTGTTCTATTACTGTTCATTAGCACCCCCACATTGATTATTTTTTTTAAATATTAAATGTACAGACACTCCAATTTTACTGTTTTATTATACGAGTATGTATAGATAGATTATTATACGTATAGAATAGATTGGTATGAGCAAGCATACCAGCATTATGAATTTGCCCATACAAAAGATAAAGGATATATTCCTCTTTCAGCACTGCTACTTTTACAGTGACCCATAGTGTTTTATTATACCCTGTATATCAATTGACTTCCTACTTCTCGTTAGGTCCACGCAGACGGGTCCAACGTTAACAACACTCGTGACCACCGCTGGGCGATTCATGAACACGCCCCTGGCGGTGACTATTACAACTGGACGGCGCGGTGTCTATCAGCCGGCCGGGTCTATGAACCCCATAGCCTAGACACCGACACTAAACACCCCGAGTACTACTGCAAACCTGGTATAGAGGGATTATGCAGACTGGGAGACTTTACCACCAGGTAGGTCAATGGCTTATGACAGCTGGTGTCTTTCAAGGGGTCTTTGAGCCCAATTACATTTTTTTTTCAACAGTTTCAAATTAATATAATATCCCGCAACTTGAATCCATTATTCGTTTTAGACACGGCACTCTATCAGTCGCCGGCAAGAAGGTAGACAGTGATAGACTAACTCGCCGCCAGTTTACCGACACCCAAGTGGCTTTGGCCGGCAAGTGGTCCATCATGCATCGGTCCCTCGTCATATACGACGACCACGGACCAGTCGCGCGCGGCGAGAGAATGGCGTGCTCCATGTGAGTATAGCTCCTTTTGGCGAGGATATAATTATGTTAATTGACCAAGCATTTACGGCGGTAGGTCATGCGAGTACAGCTCTTGTTGGCAAGGTTATAAGCCACCAAGAACTTCAGGTAGTGGGTGAATGACCAGTGCCAGCTCACTGAGGCGCTAGCCGGCAAGTGGTTCATAATGGACCGGTCCCTCGTCATATACGATGACTACGGCCCAAGTCGCGCATGCCTAGAGGATGGCACGCTCCAAGTGTATATAGCTTTTGTTGGTGAGGATATAGGAGTTATAATGGTTTGAAGTCACCGACCACTTCAAGGAGCTGATCACACAGGTGGCACACGCGTGCCTAGAGGATGGCGCGCTCCAAGTGTGTATAGCTTTTGTTGGTGAGGATATAGGAGTTATAATGGTTTGAAGTCACCGACCACTTCAAGGAGTTGATCACACAGGTGGCACATGCGTGCCTAGAGGATGGCGCGCTACAAGTGTGTATAGCTTTTGTTGGAGAGGATATAGGAGTTATAATGGTTTGAAGTCACCAACCACTTCATGGAGCTAATCAAACCGGCAAGTGCTCTATAATGCATCGCTCTCTCATCACACCATGATGACCGCGACCCTATCGACTGAGGTTGATGAGGTTTTAGGAGTTATAATGGTGTGTAGTAATCAAGCACTTCAGACACTAGATCGATGACCAGTGCCAGCTGACTAAGGGGGGATATATAAATGGGAAAGTGTGTATGTTTGTCCTTCAATCACGCCTCAACGAAGTAACTGATCGACTTGATTAAGGCATAAATTTAGTTAAAGGTATAAAAAGTAAGGGCTTTTGTTAACATCACGTTTGTAAAGAACTTTCAAAAACATTCGTATTATTCTTGACTTTAAAATTCCACGAGCGAGCTGTGGGCAAAAATCTCATCTAAGTTCATGATCGTATTTTAGTTGGGACTCGCCTAACAAACTCCCTTTTTTAGTGTAAACGGCCTCCACCGTCGCAAAGCCGTCGTCCAGGACTGGTTCGGTAACGGAGAAACTGTCGGCCTCAAGGGCAGACTCGAGTTCGTACAAGAGTCGGAGTACGATATCGTTAACGCAGTCGTGTCGTTGGAGGGTTTGGACGACGATCTGGAGAACTATAAGATACATGAGGTGGGATATTATGTTTTTTTTAAAGAAATTAGGGGGTGTGTGAGCAGATGGTTTATGCAAAGGTTCTGGCGTCATTCATGGACACATATAACATCGTATGCGATGCAAGGGCGTTGCTGGTACTTTGATGAAGTGACAGGCTAAGGAAATAGGGAACGAGGAATATTTTGTTAGGCCTCCGGTAAACTCATTTGCTGCACTGGATGTAAGGTTCGCTTACATAGATATGATGGCCTCAAACATTTACTTCCTTATTAATAAAATTACTAAAACAGTCTTTAACTAATAAAGATTCACTATTCTTTTCTGTCCTGTGACGTTTTCAATATTCTAGAAAAAGACTGCCAATCTTGATTAGTTAAACACTGTTTAATCATTTTTATATATAAGAGGATCATTTCACAAAATGCGGTGTGTACGGTGCGGATGAGTGTGGCGAGTTTCCATACGATTTTTAAAATACGGCGCGTACAGTGTAGTCAAATGTGCGGTCGCTTTAAGCAACTAGGTAATAGAGATTTTAGTAGACGAGCGTCATTATAATATCTGTTTTAAGACCCCAGTGGAGAAGGAGTTGGAATTTCCGTGCGAGAAGACGACGATATACGACACGTACAACCCTTTCAACGTTAGCAAGCACCTCAGCCCACCGCCTACTAAAGGTAAATTCTCTCCATGTACTTCATTCGCCGTACGTTGATTTATATGAAAATCCGTGCCAATTTATTTTGAACAAACTATAGCTGTAAAAATATATTTGCTATATATACACTATTCACGGTGTAACAAAACAAAGTGGTACTATAAATATTCATAAAAAATGTACTGCGTGTTGATGACGACTCGAGAGTATTTTGGATTCAAAATTCAGCCCAGCGTGACAACGTGTGAAGGGTCCCCCAGTAATTTATGTTTCTGTTGTTTTGACACTAGATAACTTTTTGCCCGACTTCCAAGAACGAGGAGCTTATATGTTCGGCTGTGGAAGCCCGAGTTTTTGGAAGTCAAAGAAAACAACAGAAACCAGAAATTTCATATATTTTTTCCTCTAGGTACCCCAGATCAATACGAGCTAGGTGACCTGGGCGCCAAATATGGATACATAGACGGGCATATGGACGCGCAGCGCATGATCTCTACTTACTTCAATGAAACTCAGCTCTCTCTCTACGGCCCGTATAGCATATTAGGCAGATCCGTGGCTATACATAGAAAGGTAAGGGAAAAAACAAAGCCTTTTGGGGGTCGGATGTAAAACTTTAGAGACTTTAGTCTAGAGCGGTAAAAATGAGGGAATAAAAATCGCTGTAGCTTTACCACGTGTATAAATTGAAAAAAAAAAAGAATGTGGTGACAAACAGACAGACACACCTGCGCATTAATGATGGTGTGTTTTGTGTTTATGTCTTTAAGTTATTCAGAGAATTCAGACTCTCACCTTGTTCCCTACAGGCTCGCGATCGTCGCTGGGCCTGTTCATCCATAGAGCGCGGGTACAGCCCGACGGAGGCGCGTGAGATACGAGCCATAGCGTCATTCCACCACCCCGGTGGATTCGCATACGGCTACATCCGTATGACTCAGCTCATCCATAGTGATGGTAGCGCCAGTGACACTACCATGGAGGTGAAGCTGCGCCACCCAGGAACGTACGACAGGAACCTGGTGAGTGTAGTACCATGTTGGTAATATTACCCCAGTGGATTCGCATATGTGTACATCTATATAGCCCTACTGAATGTGACGAAAGCGCAAGTGACACCACTATGAAGGTGAAGCTACGCCAACCGGGGACATACGATAGAAACTTAGTGAGTGTAATAAAGATAGTTAAACTCAATTATGCGCTCGGCCCTATGTGTGCTTGCGCTTGTAAATAAACAACTTTCTTGGTGGTGGTAGAGGTTTTGTGGTGTCACCAGCGCAACCATCCCCATGAATGAGCTGTGTCATGCGGACGATATAAAGGCTACGGAGGTAGCCCAACGTAAGACCCAGCTCATTCATGGCGACGGTAGCGTCAGTGACACCGCACTAGTGGAAGTTACGGTACGCTACTGGGGGACATACGTCAGGAACCTGGTTAGTGTTGATGTAACTAATACTGTGAAATTAGAATTTTATATAAAATAAATAATTCGGAGATTTTTATGTCGTCAGTGTATGGCATTTACATTTTAAGCAATTCAAAAAAATCATATACGAATTTTAAAAACCGCATCGGACCATAAATTTGGCCTTGAGAAACCCCTGATGTTGCAATGTACCGAACAGAAACAACCACTCCAGACAACCAAATATTTACTAACTTAGCCACCGGTGTAAACATTACCATGCCTAGGCTTCTTGATCAATAGTATGTAATGGTTTTCCTTGTCAAAGGCTTCTGAGAAGTCCATCTAATCTGTTTTCGAATTATAAACGAATCATGTAACAAGCATGTGTTTCTAGACGCATAACCACAACTGGGAGATATTCGTGAACCCGGTGGGCGTGGACGCGGCGGTGAAGGTGACGAACACGCGCTGCGTCGCCGGCGGCTACCGCTGGAACCCCTACTTCACGCAGCTCGCCGACCCGCTCAACGTGAGTAGTAAATAAGCGACCAGTATTTACTTCCCAGTTAAGACACATCCAACATTTTAAAATAATACGCCAAAAATTAACGATATCAAATTTTTTAAGGTTGCAACAAATGACTGTCTAATTATGATAGCCTGTGCGTTAATGGCAAATGAACTTTTTGTTTGTAATAAATATGTAATGTAAACTTCCTTCACTAGCGAGACTTGTACGCTCAAGAATGCGGTGTGGACAACCCGCTACGGTGTGACGTCGGAGACTTGACAGCAAGACTCGGTACTATCAGTAAGTTGTATATTCTATTAGATGTTATTTATCGTTAGAGAACCATGCTTTTCTCTTTTGTTTTTTTTTCTGGGATTTGAAGTATATAAGGTACTAGGGCTTATTCGCGGATTCCCAAAAGTCAAAAGTCATATTAATTATAATATAGCTCATATATAATAACAAGGTGATGCCCGCGACCACGTCCACGTCAAACTTTATAAATTATCCCGTTTTTCCAATATTTTTTGATAACTGCTCGTCTCTCATTGGTCGTAGCGTGATGTTATATAGCCTTCCTCGTTAATTGGACAAAGTAAACAAAAATCATTTTTCAATTCTAGCTAGTAGTAGTTCCTGAGATAAGCACTTTCTTACAAACAAACAAACTCTTTAAATTTATATTATTACTATAGATAGATATTACATTGTGTTCTCAATAAGGCTTTTGTAAACTCTTTATAAATAATACTAAATGATGCCTGCAACTCCGTTCCGTCAAAATACGTTTATCGCGCCGGAACCGTACATTTTTCCGGGATAAAAGTATCCATAGGATACTTTCCTTATACTCAATATATCTCCATACCAAATTTCAGCAACTTCGATTCAGCGGTCTGGGCGTGAATAGGTAACAGACAGACAGAAAGACACACTTTCGTATTTATAACATTAAGTAAAATGTGTGAGAGTATAGAAGTCTGGGTTAAATAATTATTATATTATCTTAAATTTATCTATCCTAAACTTAAACCTGTGGAGATTGGTAACCTTGCCTTGCATTGATTGGAAATACTGCCTCCCCAGGCGTCGGCGGCAATCGCCAAGTGTTCATGGATAGCAACTTCCCCCTGGAGGGCACCGTCTCCGCGATGGGGAGGTCCATCGTGATCTTCGGTCCGGAGCGCAGTGGAGAGAAGTTCGCGTGCGCCAACATCGTGCCCGACAAGGACATTATCAAATACGTCAACATCATGAAGCCGCCGAGATTCGTGCTGTGAGTACC
>JAOTAV010000017.1:396102-422070 GCA_026546445.1 Cyclargus thomasi | reverse complement strand
TATTTAATATACATCCATGACCCAGGAACATTGAAAAACTTTTTGTTCCGTCGGCGGGATTCGAACCCGCGACCTCCCTGCATGAGCTACCAAAGCTCAACCACTGCACCACAGAGGTCGTCAAAAATATATTTTATATATACTCTACGAAAGTCTATTGACACAAATAATGCCCCTTAAATGAGGTTCGACGCAAACATCGCGGAACTCTTTTGTAAGCGGGAAGCATGTTCCTTTGTAAAATTTCATCAGTCTGCGCCCGCCTGTTGTTTGCTTCTTAAGATTCACAACCCGTAACAATGTTGGGGCCACAAAGAGATTTTAGAGCCAGCGAACACTTTAGGCGGAATGTTTTTGTGATATTTTGTAGTAAACTTCTTCTTCTTTCTGAAACGGGCAAAAAGTCTCGGAGCCACGGGCCATAACACGGTCACATGAACTAAACATTTGACATTCATAAAAAAAAAAATAACATGTCTGTCTGTTTTAATTTAAAGGTGAAAAAACCGGCCAAGTGCGAGGACTTGCGTTTTTTTTTGCGTTGGACTCGCGCACGAAGGATCCCATACCAGTACAGAGCAAAAAATTGGGAAAACGTATTTCTGAAAGTTTTAAATTTATAAAAGAAAGTATAAAATAGGAGGCGATGGGATTCGAATCCGCGCCCTTCCGAAATCAAGCCGGCAGGCTCGGCCAAGCTGCCCGTAAATAGAACGTCAAATTTATCAATATAATATCATGAAAGAAGCAAAAAACATATTCACTAGAACCACTTTTAAATATTTCATTCATTTGGTTTTTAGTAATTGTTGTTATAGCGGCAAATGAAATACATATTCTGTGAAAATTTCAGCTCTCTAGTTATTACCGTTCTTGAGGTACAGCCTGGAGACAGACAGACGGACAGACATCGAAGGCTTAATAATATGGTCCCGTACGTACTAACGTTACGGAACACTGAGAATGGTAAAGTGTTTTTATGCTGTAGGGTTTTTTTTTGTTTCTGAACATTTTGCATGTTTCTATGTACCGACTTCTTCCCCCTGTTGCTTCTATAAATTTACATTCCTTTTATTTATATTCCTTTAAATTACTAGACACTGTTAACTATACTAAGACTTTAATGAGATTAGATTTTGATTGACTTAATAGGTATTAAACTGTTAACTTATAATTACGCTAAAGTAACAAGAATAAGATTTATTTAATCTCTTTAATCAAACTAGAATAATTCACGAGTAGAATTTTTGAACTCTAAATTAGATGAATGCCAACCCGTGTTATAAAGGCTTAGCGATATAAATAAAATATTATGAATCTATACATATAATATAACAATAAAATTTGAGTGTCTGTACATTTAATATTTTTACAAAATAATCAATGTGGAGGTGCTAACGAACAGTCGACACATATTGTCAAAAAACAGTTGTTTGTTTGGCTGTTTGTCTATTTATGTGTTTGTCTGTTTGTAAGCGCTAATCTCAGGAACTACTGGACGGATTAAATAAATCTTTTTTGTTTAATAGCTATTTGGTCTGGGCAACTGGCGCAAAAATTTTGATAAAAATATCCTATATGAATACTTTTTATCCAAATTTTTGCGCAACGAAGTTGTGGGCAGCTAGGAACAATAAGATTCTTTGCTTCAATTTGGGGTCGGCGTTTTGTTTCGATCTATTTTATGTTTTCTATGATTCAGAATTACCTAGCAGCTTAGATGGAGGCTGTAGCCGTAAATACAAAAGTTTGTTTGTTTGTTAGTCCGTCCTTTACGCCGTAACATTTTGTTAGGGCTTAGGGGTTTTTAGTAACGAAGCAACCTATCGACCTGATTTTTGGCATAGAGTTAGTTGAAAGGGCGAAGAGTATCATAGTCTTTTGTTCTAAGCAAAAGATAACATCATCTTCCTAAAATATTCGTATTTAAACAACATTGTTTCTTCATATACAGGCTCTAACAACAATAAATGATAAAACTTTAAAGGTCGTATGTGTCCCTGATATACTGTAAAATGAGCAGTGCAGAAAGCGATTTTTTTTGGTGATTTGTATAGACAAACGCATGTCTCTCGGGCGCCTGGCCATACAAATCACAAAATATTTTTTTCGCTTTCAGCGCTGCTACTCTCACAGTAAAACCTATATTAGGGACACATACGACATTATGTCACACCCTGTATAACAAAGCCTACCTATGAATGGGAGGAGGAGTAGAATCAGTGATTTTAGTTGGATCTTAAAGGAGTCAAGCCTGTTAATCTCTTTATAATGTCAGGAATACACAAAGCCAGTTTTCAAGATAGGATTGCAAGCTAGTGTCAGTGTCAGTATTTCTAGCTTTGTGTCGACTAAGCTAGTAATTTGAGCGTCCGTAGCCTAGTTGGAAAAACCTTTGGTTCGCACTAGAGAGGGTGCAGGTTCGAACCTCGGTGGAGGCGTGTACCAATGAGACATTTTCCGATCTCAAGTACATAATACGGATGAGAGAGCCAGCCGTGGGAGATCCATGCTTCGGCACGATAGGGCCGGCTCTATCAGATGTTGGGTTTTGTTCAGTGAGTGAGTTTACCGGTGGCCCAACTTACCTAATCCCCTATTCCCATTCCCTATTCCCTCATAAAAGCCGGCAACGCACTTGTGACTCTTCGGTCAAGACTTCAATTTTGCATAAAGGTCTCGTTACCAGGCCATTAAAAAACACAGACTTCAACCATAAACAAAAGAGTATTTCGTGTATAATTATTGTGTTAAAATATTCTAGTGTGCGTAGCGTTTTATTTATTAAAAATATGCAAGATTAAATAATTTTTAAAATCATTTTGTATTCCACGCTTCTCCTCCATATCAACTATAACTGGGAAATATTTCATGCTTTTACATCTATGCGTTTTTCGTAAAAAGGGGTACGAAATTTTTCGCTCGCGTATTAATATATTTTTAAAACGAAACCGAAAACCAAATGAAAAGCGAATGCCAAATTCATAACCACATTAAAAATTTAACGTCAATAAGCCGCTTATTTCATGTAAAATTTTCATCAGGTTTTATTAATTTTATTTCGATATTATGAAAGCCGCATTATTCAATTCAATAAAATGGTCGATTCAGACTAACGTATTTAAACTATTACAGAGATTATTTTAATAATTATTCTTCTATTTAATTTATGAATGATACGTTGTTACATAAAATGATAAATTTTGTTATTGCCAGTGATTCCGTGATCCGTACTAATATAATTATTATGTTTAATAAAGCAAGCAATCGACTTGATTTTAGCCAAAGACTTACAATTTGTGGCCAAATTATTACACTCATTAGTTGGTGCCCACAAATTCGTTACAGTACGTACATTTTCCAGGGTTAAAAGTATCTTATGTAATGTAAAAACTAAATAGCATTAGATAAAATAAAATTTGTTCTAATCTCTAAGTAGTTACAGAGATTAGTACCTACAAAGGGACAAACAGTCATAATAGAGATACTAATCTCTGGAACTAATGAATGGATTTTAACAAATTTTATTCATTTTATTTGTCTATAACAAACAGACTAATTTTTTCTTCGTTTGTGTTCTATTACTGTTTTCAAACCTAATGGGGGTTTTCAAATCAAACACATATTAAATGTACAGACACACCATTTTTATTATTATATATTATAACAAGTAGAGAACTACAGGCGAATAGATTGTATAGAATTACTGTAAGATATTCATGTATATTTGCATTGTTTCATCGTTTTGTCAATTATGTAATTTTTTGAAATTATTTTTACTATTTTTTTAATAACAAATTTTTATTTAATAACAAAAAATAGTAAGAAACCTTTACTCGTGTTTCTGCGTTTTTTGAGCTGGTAACATTTATATTTGTTTATAATTTTGTATTGGTGATCATTATTTTGCTGGCCCCGTGCTAAGTACCCGAGGGACTTATGTAACATCTATCAGACGACGGAAATATATTTAATACTTTTATACTATATACACATATTTAACATTTTTATTATATGATACACATATTTAATACACATCCAAGACCCAGGAACAATGAAAAACTTTTTTGTTCCGTCGGCGGGATTTAAACCCGCGACCGCTACAGAGGTCGTCAAAAGTGTGGAAATGAGTACTTTATCGGAAGATTAAAAATAGTAATTACATGTAGGAAACCGCCATTTTAGTAATCTTTGCCGAATTCCACCGCCTGTCACAACCGACAAAGTAGCTATGAGAACAATACGGACTGTCTGCGACATCGTAGATAATGAAATCGTGCGAAATGGGCTACGATAAAACGATCGCGTTCGATTATTATTACGTAACGTGGGAGCAAGAACAACAGAACGTTCGTATTATGAGAATTGTCATTAACGCGAACACGATGTGACTTATTGCGATCGTTTAATCTAAAAACAAACGTGTATTCAGGGCGTTACATACTTCGTTATTCTGGGACTTGCTTCTAATGATAGATGGTGAAAGATAGCGGTAACTAATTTTAGTTTTTGTGAGTTTAAGGAACTGATATTAGTTATTGTTAACTATTAATAATTACTTGTTGCATTTTCTTCGAACGCAAACATTAAAGATATGACATGAATATAAAAATCATCGAAATAATAATTAGTCCTTCCGTGGAAAATATTTTAATAAGCCCGACATTTAAGACAAGTTTGTTTTCATGACATTATAACAGGTTCTTTCGAATATTGATCTATCATTCGATCTATTTTTTTTTTAACATTATTATAATATGTATCACTTTTCAGCCATTTGAAACCCTTTCACGTGTCAGCTATAATCAAAAGACATATTTTACTATTAATAACACAACTATTATAACTCTTTAGCCTTTATGACGATTCGATGGCAGAATGAGATATACATAAAGTAGACTCTCGTTAATTCGAAACTCGAGAGCCTCTTAAGATGTAACGAATTATCGAGTGGTTTGAATTTGCGAGTGTAAAAAAACTTAGAATTATTATTAAATGTTAATCAATTATTATTTATGCACTTCTATTCTATTCTATATCAACGTTTATAGTATTATTTGTATACATATTACATACACGTAATCAAAAATAATGAATCGTATAAATGAAATAGGAAACAACGAAAGAGGAGTGTAGTCAAATTAATCATGATAAAAACAAAGGACCGTTGAAACAAGTTTCAAACAGCCGCAAAATTGTATTTAAACTCACAATATTTCCGTCCCTTCCTTTCTGTAACTTTGAACTGTCAAATGATAAAATGGCGATGAGTTCAAATTAAAGCGTCGCTTTGTTATACACAGCAATGATTTTTTCTTTAAATTAACAAGTGTATAAAAGTTTATAGATTTAGTTCGAAATATAAAGAGATTTTGTAGGGAACTCGTGATACCTTTGAATTACGGAGATGTTCAAATTATCGCAGGTTCGAATAAACGAGAGTTAACCAACGAAACACATAATATGACATTAACATTAAAGCCACCACATGCGAAGCCTAGAAGATCATATATTTTGTCCTTACGATTATTTAATATGATTAATATCGTTACGACATCGTTATGTCGCTGGAATGAGGTTAATAGAATAACCCAGTGACACGGTGCCACCTCATATGTAAAGTAAAATCACACGTCTACCGGGCGAACCGGAAGAACGCTTATCATTTCGGAGGTCGGATGCTCATGAAAGTATAATTGTGCATCTGTTTTGATTCGTCTGTTGTGATTCTGTTTTGATTTTACATCAATAAAGGAGACTGCATTAAAGTCCAAGCAATTAATCATTTGAAAATTAAAGAAAAAAACAATATTTCGTTCCTTCAACGAAATTAAACTATCGTCTGCTTTAATGACGACCTCAGTGGCTCAGTGGGTAAGCCCATTGGTAGCTTAAGCCGCGACCCCTCGCGGGTTCGAATCCCGCCGACGGAGCAAAAAGTTTTTCGACGTTCCTAGGTCTTTTTTTTATTTTAGTTGTAGGTATCAAATTTTGTTTAATTTTTAGTTTTGGTGTATTATGTATTTAAGTGTATTGCCCTAGTTCACGAATAAACGATTATTTATGTATTTTATTTATTTAATAGTTTTTACGATTATTTTTTACTATTTAAAATATATGAGTGGAACAGCGGGTAGCTAACAATTTAAAATCTCTCGTTTTATGCAAAAATGAGATATTTAGACCAATTTCTTATAATATGGATGATGTACCGTTAGCCAAAGGCATTCGCTAGATAATGAAAAAGAAAAAGTACAAAATTCCGTAAAATCATAATACATAAGGCAAAAAAAAAAAATGGAACTTAATTGTTCCAATGTTGTAAAATGTTAGTTATCCGGTTCTTCCACTTATGTCTTCAAATAGCAGAAACTCACCATCTGCAGCGCGGTGAGGTACTTCTTCCACCATAGCCACCTCCTCATATGTGGTCCCATAGCGGCCAGCATGTAGTAGGTGTACATGATGATGTGGACGAACGTGTTGAGCAGACCGAAGAACGTACTGTGCCCGCCCGGCGTGAACTTAACGCCGAACCACACAGACATCGGCATCACGCCGTGGTGGATCACATGAAGCGTTGACACGTGGTCGAACTTCTTTCGTAGGATAAAGAAGATCTGCGAAGGAAACTAGAATATAGTATGTGAAGTTGAGGTGCTCAGGTTGAAAGGACATACTGCCTGTGGAATAACTTTGAGGTGCTCAGGTTAGAAGGGCATACTGCCTGTGGAATACCTTTGAGGTGCTCAGGTTGGAAGGGCATACTGCCTGTGGAATACCTTTGAGGTGTTCAGAGGATCGCATTACGAAGTTGTTACCGGCTACGCTTTGTAGTAATGACCTGAGCGCCTCTCATCTTTGTTCATACTATTTTTTTTTAATGTTTAATTTGCGAAATAGTCCGGGGATGGCGGACTATTTTTCATGCGTACCATCACTGGCATACGAAATAAAATCGCTCAAGACATCAACTTTGGCACGTTGATAGTTCTTACTAAAAGGTTCGCCATTCCTTAATACCTTATCGTTTTCAGGTGTACGTAGATTGTTGATTCTTATTTATAGCATAGGTCTTTATGTTGGTCTGTTTACATTATTTTCTTAATCAAATTAACAACATGTAACTTTACACAAAACATGTTCAACCCCGCGGGAATCGCATTATTTGGACAAAATTAAGGCTAATTGAAAGCTCTTTAATTACATGCACGCAACCATGCGCAATATAAGCAAGGCTTTAGCAATATTAGAGGAATATTAACGACCGAATACTCCACAAATGATACCTCATTTATATGTCTATCTTTGTCTATCAAGTGGCTTTTTTAATACATCAGACAAAGACAGAAATATTATAAGTAGCTAATAACTATTTTAACATACAAGAGTAAAATACTAAACTGTTTCAGACCAGCTCAAAGCGAGCTGAATTGAACTAAATAAATTTTGAAAAAAGTGGAGTCTTACGCGTCGTCCTAAGTATTTTATCGGCAATGCTGCTTACGCTATCTACTATCAAAGAAATATATTCATGTGCATACCGAGCATCTACAAAATATAGTCGCGTTACGTCCAACCTCTCCAAGTGACGCAAGGTATGCCTATGAATCGATTTCTTTGATGGACAACATCAACAAAATTGCGGCTCAACCAACTCTGAAATGTGCGTTTGGACTGGAACGTATCGAAGTATTGGGGCTGCAAAAGTGGTTAAGCTATGTATTTGACGGTAATCAATTTAAGTGGTGTTGGTCGAGTCGTAACTTCGTCAATAGTATCAAATTTAAAGTGTGATTTAATTTCAACTTACCGTATCAAAGAATTCAGTAAACTTTGAGAAATAGTACCACCAACATACGTTTACCATCTGAAATGTTTATTTTAAATTATTGTTTCGAATTTAAATTTAAAAAAGCAAAATTAAAAAACATGCGATTCATCTATTTTTTAATTTAAAAGAAAATTTATAATCTTATTCAATAAATTAATAGTGTCAAGACACACGAAATGGGTTTTGTTAGGAGCTTTATCATTCAAGTTGGTAGATCACTTAAACAGAAACTAAGCAAAAATTTTAAAATAATCCATTTTTGATGGAATGTTTAACAGAAGTTTATCGACCCGCTAGCGCTTTTGATTGGCCAATGTTACACTTAGCAATCAACAGCACTGTCAAATAGATAAGCTCCTGTCAAACCTTGAGAAGACCGCTGAGTTTTTGGATATTATAAAAAATAGTTTCAGTTTAGATCTTTACAAAGGTAGCGAATGGTAGGATCATGGAGTGACGCTGTTACATGGGTATGAGTTCTTACAATGCATCGATGTAATGATTTACTACTTGTTGAAAATTACATTCAGCTACTAGGGTTGTCTGAAAACAGTCCTGTTAAACAGGCGCACAACCGAACGCAGCAGTTACAGCAACCTTATAGTAACATTGCGAAATCGACTGTAAACGTAAGCGACGCAAAAAAATCAGATAAAATAACGCTTTATGCCAAAAGCTTTAACGCTTTACGAAATAAGTGACCACGGCCGGTGGAAAGCAGCCGAAACGTCAGGAATCAAAAAAGTGCTCCGCGACAAAATCCGCGTTTAAAAAACCACGAGTGATACTCGCGTAAACCTTAGAAATCGTTATAAGCTTTAAGTTTAATTTTGTTCGACGCCACTACAAAAAGCCGGCGACAGCGTCGACACCTGGTCGCTCGACAATGACAATAAAGTAGGTTTTTATTAAAACATATTTGGGTCGCGTACACTTGCAGTAAAGATCGGATTTTTACTTTCAGATTTTTCAGCGATCATAATAAAGACATTTAAGTCTGTTCCAATTTAATGTCGTCATAAGAAGAGACTTGCGATAATATTGTCTACCTATAGAAATATATAATGTATTATATTTCTTCAGCAGGACAAGGAAGCTAGAACTATTCTTTGATAATATCTTTTTTATTACGTTAGTACTAAGTAAGAATATTTAAACGCTTCCGTAGAATCGTTATGCAAAAATTTCTATGAAAATTAGTCACTAGAATGATCTTATAAGGAAAACTACGGATATGTGGATTTGTTTTAGAAATTTTGAAATTTTAAAAACGTTGTTTTTAGACAACCCATACTACAGTAGTCTGATCGCTATAGGCTATATTTTAGAGAATGATCTAAAACTTCGCCTATGTCAATCAGACTAAATTCCTGTCGCGGAATACATAAAAAGTGGTACATTGACTTATTGCATTATCTCCTTCGCACACATACAAATATATTTTCGATCTCACTCTTTCTATTTCTGTAAGAGCGGGATAGAAATATTTTTGCGCGAGCGTCAGAAACAAGCAGCGGGAGGCCAATGAACAAAATTCTATACGCTCCGCGACCGGACTTATCTGACGTACTAGCGTTACGGGCGAATTCTAATCTAAATGAATGCGTACTACTGGCTGTTATCGTATCGGTGACAGTAATCAATGAGTTAAAAACTAATTAAAAGTCTTATATCTAGCGTTGAATTAGTAAGAACGAGGGGCTAGCTCGGAACAGTTGTGAAACTCAAAACAAACAAGAGAATGGAGGAGGAAAGAAAATTACAAAGATGTCGGGGAGGCTCTACGTGAAGTCGACTGACAGTAGAGCGAGGAAGAACATAAAAATTTCAATCACCCTCATCGTTTGTAGACTTTTGGAGTGGTCCACCGGTTGACACTGAAAGCTATACCTGCCTGTGAACCAGCCCCCGGCCCCGATCTGAAACAATACACCGACACCACGTGTTACAGTATGGAGCCGCATGCCTACATGCAGGCGTTAACGTTAGCCCATACTAGACTATCCGAAGGCTGATGGTCGATATTAAGGTCACTAACTGATAAGCTGTAAAAATTTCAACATCAGCCTTCGGCGCACTTAAATATACCATTTTCACCTTCTAATACTTTATATACAATCCTGAAAGAGAATGACATGTCTATATACAGTGATGTTAGTACTGACGGCTTTCAGGCATATCTCATCGGGTCTCCACTTACTCGCAAGGCTCTGGGAGTATCGGAATAGTCCACGGGTTGGCAACGGAAACTGTAATAGTTCAGCCAACCTCCCATCAAGCTCTGGGATATCATTTAAAAGTTATTATTATGTCTACTTGTCATGGTTGACAAAAGGTCATAATGCAGTGATTTTATACTGATAAGAATATTATCAACATTGAGGCAGGTCAAGTATTTTTTGTGGGATATTTTTATTTACCTTCAGGTTCATAGTAAAAGTTGATCATATTGAAATCAAGATATCGTCGTTGCGAGTGCCAAATTCCATATATGTTTTATTTTGATTTTACGTTTTTTTGCTAAAAATAATCTACGCTTCGTTCTACACATTCTGATAAAACCATTTTTGTAATATATCATGTTGTGGTATCAATAATTTTGCAATTTTTTTTTATTTTCAATCCAAAAACATGTTTTTGTTGTTTACCACAACCTGACCAAAATTACATATGGAACTTGGCACTTGCAGCGTCAATATAAGAATCACTTAATTATGACCGCGTCTAGCCCTTTGAATATCTGTGGTGTTTTGTATTTTTACTATACTGCCAATGCTCAGTGGATGCTGATATTCAATTTCTAACTTAAGTACAAGCTGACAAGCATGCCAGTAATGTCTAACATGTGTACTTGTAAATGTAAATACAGGTTTTATAATTTAATTAGACAGTGTTGTGTATCATAAATATGAATAAATTGTTGTATTCATCTAAATACAATGTTGTGTAAATAATGCAGAATTTTGGTTTGCATATTTATTTAAATGTAATGTATAGTTATTTATAATATTTTCTTATCTTTTATTTTATCACTAAGCTAGCTTATATGATAGGCTAAAAATGTGTATTGGGACAGATGTGAAACTTGAAAAGGTCTGTTACAAAGCAAAATTAGGTTATATTTTAGTTGCTATTTTTGGCTAGGGTACTAGGCACTAGGAAGTAGTCATTTTTGCAACACACAGGCTTATAAAGCATAATTTAAAATTTTTAACCTTGGTGAAGATAATTTTACTTACTGAAGTTATGAAAGCACATTTTGATCATATTAGAATTGATCAAAAAGTTAATATGATTTAAGAACTTCAGTCACAATATCTGATATACATATTCTATGTTATATGAATTGTAAAATTATCATTCATACAAAATAAAAAGTAATGTAAAAGAATATTTCTTACCTCATAAAATAGCCACGCACTAAATATTACTTGTACAAAATTATATAATACTAAGGTTTTTTGTAAATTAAATGGTTTTCTGTTCTCCATATATTTGGGACCTAAAACCTGAAACAATTTAAAACACTTATTTGAAAATATTAAAATAACAGAACATAAGGCAAATTTGGAATAGTTAGATTTAAATAATTCTCAATTTATTATGCACCAAAACTTGTTAATAACACTATATTCTTGACTTGTGAACTTTCATTAAATCTTTTATTAATTTTGTAAGGATAATTTGAACATATTGTTAACTGTTACATGAATTTTAAAAATAGCATAAAATAGTTTTACCTTGACTAGATAAACATAACTAAGGCATATTACTAAAGTTGGGAATGGTGAACTCATCAGCGGCCATGGATTTGTCCGCGGGTCTGAAATAAACAACAGGATACAGATCAATTATTATACCATACAAAATAAATCATTGTGTTGGACACTTATAACAATAGATAATAAGTTACATTATGAATCATTAAAAATAATCTTAAGATAGAGTTGACAAATTAGGTCAGTTTATATTAATAGTTGTAAAGCTGTACAAGTTTGTCATGATCGAGATTTTATTAACGATATAATAATATTGTGCTTTTGACTTACCTCCATGTTTCTCAAATAGGTCGTTAAAATCATTTATATACTGTAAAATTAGTGCCATTGTGAAGTTGGCGGACTCTGAAAAGAAAGAATACAATATATAATGGTAATTAAAGTTGTCTCACATGAAATATTTAGCTATTTATGTACACTTACAAAGTATCTTCTCATTCGAATATTATATTAAATATTGGTTTGTTTATGTGCTGAATAAGGTTATGGTTGTTGGTTATATCACTAAAATGCCGTTCTATTTACAATATCTGATTCAGGGTGACATTTTTTGAAAATTATATCATTCTCCAATCTCAATTACAACACCAAACTGTCACGAATTCGGTGTACGGTTGTCGCCCGCGCCCGCAAAGATAAAAGACTGTGAGGACGTTTCTTTACTAGATAGCAGTATGGTGACAAATGTGATTTGACGTCTTATTAGCCAATCAAATTTTGTCAAATTGTACAAGCGAGCATATTGGCGTAATAAAGGAACACATATCAGGAAATGTCTGATGTAAAAAAAAAAACAAATGTCACAAAAGTGTTGTTGCCATAAAAACCGTGTTGTTAAAAATCATGCCTTAGTAAGAAAGTCAGAAATTTATTAGGTTAATAAAATAATTAAAACAATAATTGACCTCAAATAAATTATTTCAATAATTAAAATAAAAAAAATCTTTTCACTGAACTTTATTTTTTACATTCATATCAAAATTAATAAAAACGGATTACTTCGTCACAGGAGTACCATCCTAAATTAGAGTAGGTATAGAGTTAGATCCCCGCTGATTTATGTATTACCTACAGCATAATCCTAATATAATATAAGAGATCTAAAGAATTCTGTTTGCGTTGCCAAAGTGACATAAATAATATTGCAGGTACTTACAACGGTTAACTTTGTAAAAGTTTCTCAGTTTCACAGTTTTTTTAGGCTTCTTTTCTGAAAAAATGCCTTCCAGACGCGAGTAGCTCGCGCAAATCTGTAACAACAGAAATAATCCTTAGTTTTCTCTCATAAAATATTCATAGTTCATAGTAGGTAACAATTTAACAGTTAAATTATTATTACGTTACACAATAATTAAGTTCTTGGTAGTTAAGGCATAGATTTCGGCGTTGCCATTGTAACGTAATACGTAAGTACGGTCCTCACAATTTGATACACTTGTGGCTGAACTTATAATCTTTCCTTTTGGGCTCGTTGTAGTCGAGTCAAACAAATGTGAAAGAAGATATTATTTAGCTGTTCATTTTTTTTTTTAATTTTAGTTTAATTGCAGTAATAACAATCACGTTCAAGGAAATCCACGAATATTTTGATGGGAATCTATCAGTATTAATCGTCTTGATTCGTAAAGAAACATAAAATAATTAAAAAATATATATTTCTGAGCTATCAACGGGTATCCGAAGATCAAAGGCCTGTGGCATTTTACCAGCCCAGCTGCTTGCTCTTGTTACTCCACTGCCTTTTAAACAGGTAGGTATGAAATTGAACGTTTGTTCCTTTGCTTTGTTCATACATAAAATAAAAAATCCCTTAAAGTTTTTATGGTAGGTGCTTAATAGGTAAAAGTACGTGTCATTAGGTATAATCAGGGCAATAGGAACAGGTATCTTAGTTTAAAAGATTGACACAATGTTAGTTACCTCTCACAGCCGAAACGACTTTCCTTATTTACGCCGTAATATATATTTTCAGAAGGTCTGAGAATCGGCTAATATAAAATTTTTGCACCCGTGATATTCACCCTAGTAGTTCACCCTTAACTTTAAAAACCAATGAAGTTATCATGGAACAGCTAGTAAGTACATACTATATACTTATAGTTACTAAACGTGTGCGTTATGCCTGTTTCTAACATAATATAGTTAATAGTAAAATCGAATTGATAGCATATCAATTGGATGAGTATGCGATAGCATGTGATAATATCCAGCACATAGCGTGTCATATCTAAGATTAGTAATAGATACGAGTATATGCGTTGGCAGGTCAAACACAATTTTTCAAAGTACGCGGTGCGATATCGCAATGTGAGATAGGGACAGTTTTTTTTTTCAATTTTGTTATCATAAAAATTGTGTTTTTCTACGTATGCCATCGATCACAACTACCGAAACTACTAAACAAGTTTTTATAGGTAAAAGGGTAAAAGACATTTTATTCTAATAAATGTTTCTGTGGGATAATATACGCGGGTAAAAAGTTAAAGTAAAAGAAAAAAGAAAAAGTCAATTATTACGACGCTTTCGGGATGTGATAACTTACATGAATTTGCACATTTTTATCGCTAACCGATGTCGCATATGAAAATGCTATGACCAAATATCGTTTAGATCTTTTTTAACTATTTACAAGACCTTATTACCACTACATAGGGATCACACTGAGACGCTACGAGATTAAATATTTCTGTATGGTCGTAGTGTTCTGAATGCATGTGACAACTGCACCGTTGCTGACTCATATGTGTATTATTATTAGTTTATATTGCACTATCAGGAAATTGATTCACGGCCAGATGGAGGCCCTGCGTAATTTCGTTGCGTTATATTACACTCGGTCAACAGATCACAACATCGAGTTGATACAATCCGACCATAGGACGTAGATACGCCAACTGCTTATGAATCAATCTCTTCAATAGTACGTATATTAATAGTATATGTATCACTAGGTACGTGTATACGGTTCCTGTATTATGATTCTATTTTGTGATAAGGATGTATGCTTTTGGACTACAAATGAATGCAGGATGGCATTACCCACGTAGGTTTAGTTGAGGGTTTGGTAGAGTTTTAGAAGTGCATTGATATAAGTTTTATTATTTATTAATTTAAGTTCCATAAACGCTATTTATTTACCTTTACGATTTTAAATAGTCTCTCAGTATACAGGAAAAATATTCATTTTATGAAATGGCCTAAATTTTGGACTCCATCTTTTTACATTGCAATAAGCATAAAATCGTATTACATTATACGTATAGTGTTACACTATGATTCACAATTCTATACGTAAAATAGTATTAACATTTACATGTAGGTACTGGGAAATGGACCAATAATCAGTTATTGTACAGAGTATTCGGAAAAAAAATTAAAAAATTGTGTACTTTGTGTGTAAACCATATTAGTCGTAGGATTATTATATCCTTCTTGTATATCTATACATATAATAAAACAGTAAAATTGGCGTGTCTGTACAATTAATATTTTTACAAACTAATCAATGTGGGGGGTTAGGAACAATGATAGAACACAAATCGACAAAAAATGTTGTCTGTTTGTACGCGCTAATCTCCAGACAGTAGTTCCGGAGATTAGCGCGGATTAGAATAAATCTTTTTTTATCTAATCTAATATATATCTAATAAAATATATCTAATAGCTATTAAAGTCTAGGCAACACAAATGATACTTTATATCCGGGAAAATGTACTGTTCCCGTGACATACAAATTTTCGCGCAAAGAAGAAAGTTTGGCTTGTACATGGGCCAGTGGGGTAAGTTTCACCTTTAATAAAAAAAGTATGTGAAAACGTGAAGCACATTAACCAAAAAAATATATATTATAGGATGATTATCATTCTTCAACTTTTATCGAGTAATTTTTTCTTGAGTTATTCATCAGAAAAAAAATTTACCGTGGACATTGATATTTTGCAAAAAATTGGATTAACTACGAATTTGGTCGGTTAAACGACTTTTTTAATACAAAACAATATAAGTAACACTATAAACCCTACTTATTATCTTGTTTTTATTAATTGTATATTAATTATTTTCTGTTAGAGAGAGGTTCGAAGCTCCGAATGTTTGGTCAAGGCTGTTGGAGCATGTAGGCGTCTTAATACGTGATAAACGATATAAAAGATACGCTTCATTGATAAAGAAAGCGTTTGGCCACGTCCCGGGGCTCGGCACGTATTGACACTCACACAATTTCATAAATTATTCACAAAAGATAAGATTATGTATCTCTTATCTTTATGTTGCATATAAACATACTTTAATCTGTCTTTAAAACCGGTACTAGATTGTATCTAAAATTGTATTAATTACTGGCTAATTAGTATCCAGTAAATAATTGTCTTTATTATTTGTATTTGTATTGTAGATAAAAACTACATTAAGCCACAGATTAATAAGTAGTTCTTACGATTAAATATGTATTAAACTTTTGAGCTGAAGTATGATCATGCAAACTGTGCTTTATTCAAAATCGTTCTAAAACGACCAAAATATATTATGCCCATCAAAAATACATACATCCTTGTAGTTTTAATTTACACCCATACTCAAAGAATGTTTAGGATGATGTCTTTCCAAACTTCCCAATGTTTTTTTTACGTTTAGTACTGTATGTAGGGTAGGATCATGGAGATAATTTCTATGTCCTTTTGCGCCAGTTCTTGTATTTTCTCGTGTATCTAAAAGTTATTTAACATAATTATAGTTTGGCTAGTAACAGGTGTGGAATGTTATTGTTGTCTGTATTATCACCTGTATGATACGCTAATAGTCCTGACGTAATCGATTACAGCATCTCAGAGCTACATCGGTTATTTATCAGGTTAAACTTATGAACATTGTAGACGCATTTCTTAGTTTGTTGATATAGTACAATAGAAAATATTTTAAAGTATAGCTTATTTATTGGTTTCAATTAAATATTTTTACGAGCTTTTGCCCGCGTCTCCGTCCGCGTTTATTTTCCTTGTTTTTCTGCTTTTCTCTTGAAACTTTTTCTGAATTTCCTTTTGCTATAAACCTCGCCGAGTCCGAGACCATTCCAACGAATGCAAACCGTGGAAATTTGTTCGTGCGTTCTAAAGATATATCAGGAAGGAAACTTATTTTTATACTATACACCAACTGGTGTCCGCAACGTCGTTGCTGAGAAAAAAAGAAGTATTCAAATCCGTCCAGTAGTTTCCCAGATTAGCGCGTACAAACAGACAAACAGATCACCAGACAATTTTTATTGTCGATGTGCGTTCTATAACTGTTCCTTAGCACCACCATCATTGATTATTTTGTAAAAATATGAAATGTACAGACACTCCAATTTTAATGTTTTATTATATGTATAAATAATAGATGTTCTTAAAGATAGCGACAATAGTTCTATACACAAGGCAAGGCATCGTTACAGAATTCCCCATGAATCTGGGTACCCGATATATTTTAATTGTCACCAATGCAACGGAACGAACTGGGTCATTGGCTGCACGTTGTTTTACGTAACCAACTCGCGAGCGCCTACGACGCGGTTTATTGTGTTTATTGGAATTACACTCCTCGTTCTTAATTATAATACGTTATTGATAATGAAATTAGGGCTTTATTCTTGAATATACTCTGTAACAAAGTACAGTGATTATTACCATAGACAACGAAAGAATATTGCTCCTTCTGCGCTGATGTGTTCTTTTTTTTTAAATAAAGGGGCAAACCAGCAAACGGGTTGCCTGATGGAAAACAACTCTCAACCTCTGCTCATGGACATTTAACTAGCAACATCAGAACAGTTGCAGGTGCGTTGCCGGCCTTTTAAGAGGGAATACGCTCTTTTCTCGAAGGTTTTATGGTCGTAGTGGTCTGGAAATAGTGCTGGTGATAGTTCATTCCATGTTTTACTGTACGAGGCAGAAAGTTACGCGTAAATCGCACTTTGGGAGACTGCCATTCATCGAGATGATGTGGGTGGTAAAAAAACCGGGATCAAAAGCATATCAGGGATATATACATATTGTAAAGTATTATCATTTTGTTTTGTTACATCCTATATAGAATTTCGTCAATTTCGAATGAAATTTATTCATTCGAAATTGACATGATGAATTCATTCGAAGGTTATGGCTTATAAGCTAATTTCAACTGAAGGTAAAGTTTATTAGTTCGAAATAGCGAAAAGTTTTTTTTTGCGAATTGGAATTTTCATATCCCACTTCCTAGTTTCCTAGGAAGGCAGGGAATTTCGTTGGTAGCTAGGTACATGGAGCGGTAAAAATAAAGTGGCTTACACTCATTAAAACGTAAATCCTTTACTGCTTCGAATGCACCATCGACGTTTCTGACAGTTTTTTTTAAGGAAACATTAAAAAGTAGTTTAAATGTTAGTAGCATTGAAATAGTTTTCTTATCAGACAGGAAATTACTCAAGTAAATATTTGATGAACAAAAATCATGTCTATTTCAATTTGTTTATTTTTTATTTGTGCTCTATTTAAATGGAGTCAAATGAAAAAGTAAGGGTTTTCTAACACGATAATTATAGTTGTCATAAACCTTCGATATTATGGTGAGTCATAATTGCGTCAGTAACGTTATTTACTATAATTTTGTTAATGACACTAATGAGGTGAGTGAAAAATTGTAATTATAATGATTCAGCGGATTGTAGCAACATCGCAATGCCGATTCTGTGGAAGTTAGAGTGGCGGAGATTTCGTCATGCAGTGCCCTTGTCGTCCACTCCAAATGCTATATATTTATTTAATTTTGCTCATGCTTCATAATTAAAGATCATTAAAAGTACAAAGTTTTAGGTTGGGGCTTAGGAAATAAATTGTTTCGCTCTTTGGAGCTAACTAGTTGTGGTTTAGCAATCGGTATTACCGAAATCACAATTAATTAGGCCTTTTATTTTAATTATAAGATTGTTTCAATGATAATATTACGAGTGACTAAAAGATGAATGAATAAAGTCAATTTAATCCTATTTCCACTTTTTTCTTTAAATTTTTTAGGTGAAACAAACATTACTGAAGTACCCCTGTGATTCCGGTCGTTTTTTATGATTTGTTCCAGCGAGTCGTCAACTTGCATATAATGTATGTTGCCACACACATCATTATAACGCACCGCTTACCTCATGGAGACGTTACCGTTAAATGGTGGAGATATGTAAGAGTTTCGAAATTATAATGCACGCTCTAATCCCGTCGTGTAGCCTTCGTGTGACCACGAGCCTGATGCATGATACACCGAGAAGCCTTTGGGCAGAGCCTCCTTATAGCGCCTTAAATGCAGGCTCTACAAAATCTGTAATGATCGTTCATGGAAGCAGCGCGATCATCGTACAAGTATACTCATAATCGTTCGTAGTTCTTTGTTAACGAATTGATCATAGACGATTATCGTCGAGCCGAGTATGCCTTCTACACTATCACCACAGTAAATAGAACTACTGCTCGTGCTAGAGGAACCAAAAAAAACCTACCGCCGAACAAAATTGACATGATACGAGTCTGATGTTCGACTCATTATCGAACCTTTGTTCCAGTTCCTCAGTTCCAAATTATATACATCATTCATTCAGATTCTATTACAATTGTCAAAGTTATGCTTAGGCAAGGGGTTCTGGGGCTCTCAAACTGCAAAAGCAAAGTTATACGTACATGCTATTTTCCTTGGGTTCAAAGCAGAGCATGAAGAGGGTAGATAGGAATAATTCCCAAAAAACAACTGTAATTTATCTTCATATTCCACTACTATTATCTACTACGTTGCATTGTAACGACGTTATTATCGTCGTTCGTTAGCGTCGTAGCGTGACGTAACCGCTACGTCGACGCCATAAATCTCTTGCAACATTTTACTACAGTTGTCTTATTATCACTAACTAAATATTGTCACAAATATTATTGTTATCGGTAGCCTTGACTTTAATATTCTATTTAAATTAAGTAGACAAAGCATGACAGTTCAAGATTACAGATATTAATTAGGATGAATATGATATTTTAAAATAACGTTAATATAATTCACTGTATTAAAAACTTTGTAACAGTTTCAAAAAGCCTTTTTAATCTAATATGTGACTTCACTAAACAATTGGCCAGCGACAGTTGTATTTTGCTTTTACTGTATGGAAGGGTATGTAGACCTAGTTTATAGATAGATAGATATCTCCTAGAGTAAATGTGACTGAAACTTTATAGTTACTTTTCATTCTTGCCTTTGTATAACGGGGGTACGGAAAAATTGTTAGTATATTAAAGTCTGAAAGTCTGGCTGTTGCATGGCTCTTGGGTTAAAATGGCTAAAGCAAAGTAAGCAAGCGGCCCTTAAGCTTCCATATACGCTATTACTATATTGTTATCATGTTGTAAAATGTTATCTGCTTCTTCCACTCGTGTTTTCAATTACGCAATGGTAGTATTGACACAATGTCTCCATGCCGTGTTACGCTTCCATTTACCTTCAATTTTACTCATTGACCTCGAATATTATTATAACCAGTTAATTAGACTTATTTATTCCTTCCGTACAAGACACGGGTTAGACTTATGTTTATTTAATAATATTCTGATCTCCTAAATTCCATTTCTTAATTCCTCTGTACCTGAAAGAGGTTTTAAATATTATTATACCTACTTAGAAGTATTTCATTTGGTAGTATTAAAATTCCATAATATTAGTGGGGGGTGCCGAAAAACAGTAATTAGTATAATAATTACTATGGTACTTAGGTACGATTAGGAAATTGGTTAATGAAATAAATTTTGTTAATAATTGTCTTATGAAATGTTAACCACTTATACCGTAGATTCGCTTTAAAGTAAAAGTGTAGATTGTAGATAAAGTCATAATTAACCTTCACCCGTTTTGATAAACTCATATCTACGGTTAGACAGACCTGGTGCAAACGAGCTACTTGCTATGGGGACTAGTTAGCTTAAGCATAGGGTCACCACATCTCAGGATTTGGCCTGAGATCTCAGGACTTTTTACATTCTATACAAAATGTAGTATTATTAGAAGAATTGAGTTTGGTAAAAACAAAATAATATGTCTTTCAAATGGTTTTTTAAAAAAATATATTTGCAAAAAAAATCGCAGGTATTTTTTATGGAAATCACGCCTATTTTTCGGAGTCTTGATTTTTTCATCTGGTAACCCTACTTGAGCATGGTTTCAAGATCTTGGGGTCAAGGAATTCGGCATTTTTTTAGCCGGTATCGGCGTAAGTATTTGGATCATAATAAAAATAATTATTTTATCCTTTGGATCGTCTTTCAGAATCGTATTTACATATTTAGATATTTCTGTTATAACTTTTGAAGTCGGCGTAAAAGCTGAACAACAACAAATCAGACATTTACTATTGTTTTCACTAACTGCTATTTGCTAGGGCTGATGGACCCAACTAGCGTTACGTGCCTGTAGTTGACAACTGATGATAATTTTTATTATACCCAATCATTAAGTAATGAACTAAGTTTCCTATCACTGTCAAAATGTAGACATCATAGAGTTAATGAAAAAAATTCGTTTGCAGCCCGTTTGCACCGACGATAACTACAAAACTAAGCGCATTGTTATCTTGTTACCACGTGAAAAATATAGTTTAGTGTAAAATTCGCTTATCGTAACTAGAGCAGTAAATATTTGGACCTCTCTTAGTTCTTAAAATGATTTAGTACTGAATAATGTGATGCTAATTCGATGTACGGTACGTTTTATAGAATTTTTTTTATTCAAGTTAGGACGTTCATGGAATTCACGTGTGTTATTTGCATACCCAATTTCGTGTATTATTTCTTTGCACCTGCGAATAAGTAGCCTTAATTTACGCGTCGGGTATTCAAAATTGTAGACCTTGATAGGCAGGTGGTCATGTGGATAGGGGTTACTTTTTTCCTTTTATTATATAATGATAATAATAATTTAACGTAGTTTTGCTTTCGTTGTAGATGAATTTGATAATACTTTCTGAACGAAGATGCCGTCTCTCAAAGTACTTAGGGCTCGAATTTAACTGTTTGTTCAAGCGCATACGACATTCTCGCTATATTAAGCCTATTTCAGAAAAAACTAGAGCATCCATAAGTCGAAACCAATCATATAATATGATAGGTTTCCTCACATTGTATATATGGTTTTCTTTTGCTTTTGATGGGCTTCTATCGCCTCCGTGGTAGGTCGTGGGTTCGATTCCCGGGAAATATTTTATTTCCTAGTTTAAGAAGATAGTGTGCTCTTATGTACTACGCACCTACTTGGGCAATATGAAATTGCTCCTTTGTATCTAACCAGCCCCCAGATTCACGATGAGATTTCGCGCGAAAACGGAAACGTTCTCACGGAAACTCCTGGCGCTTTTAACAGAAGTTTCCGAAATCGGGAGCGATTTCGCGCGGAATCACATCGTGATTCAGGGGGCCTGTTTCTATGAAACCGACCGCCGCGGTCACCGAAACCGGCGTGGAGGTATTAGTACCAAGTTCATCGCTCTTTACATCTATTTTTCCTTCTTTACACGTAAATCTACCTGGTTTTAGGGCTTAAACCTGCCTGATGGTTGATAATGCCGGTGAGTCATGCCGGCATAAAAATAGTGGGAAAGCCCAGCAGCATTGACATTCTGTATGCTCGGGACCATAATAAATATCAAGACCAGACTGTATTTAAAATGATATTCACGTTAAAATACCTTTGTATAAGGAAAGTCTGGGCCTACCTGCCTTTAGTAAACGGCATTGTAATACTTAATGCAATTAAACAACAATAGAATGAAACTTGAAGCGTGCAGGTACTCACCATCAGAGAAGTTTATTTTGATCTTTACGTCGAATTATAACAAACATATTAGATTTTTGTGATGATTGCAAAGTTTAATAAGGATTTAATGTTAGAAGATAGAGATTAGAAGAAGTTAGCTATTCGTATACTTTGTTTTACACTTTACAGATTCATTTTCAAAGATCGAATTTTTGCCTGTTTTCCGGGGAAAATCATTGCACACCTGCAACGCTTGAGAACTTATTTTATCTAGCAGTCTAGTAATACAAAGATTTTGACCTGTTTAATTGTTACTGGAATCGCTATGCTTAGTTAGCCAGAAAAAGTATTTTACACATTTCAATTAACATATTCGGATTTCGGATGCGGATCAAAACTTAGCACGGAAACGGATACAAATTTTTTCGTTTGCTGTCGTTGTCCCGTGTGTTGACATGCCCTAAGTTACGGCGATTAAAGAAAAAAAGAACTACATGAATAATAATTTTAGATACATAGACAAATATAGATTAGCTATTTGGTTCCGAGGATGCATTCAACAAGATATATCCTCCTTAATGAACAAGTCACCTTGCTGCGAGTCACAATAGTATAAATAATACAGTAGACAAGCATTGTTTTATATTGCTCGAAATGCTGGGTCAAAACGTATTTACGAGTTTCGATAACGAAAACAGACGCGAAATGGGATTTAACATGTCGCATCGCAAAAGCCGAGACACTGGATGCATTCTTTGGAAAAAAATATTTTCGACAAATACAATACTCAAGTAATTTTTCTTTAATGGTCGATCATACAGCAGTAAAATTGTAATTTAATTTAATAAAATATATTAAAATTTTTCTAATTTTATATTAACAATTGGCCTGTTTAAAACACAAACGAAATCATCCACTTCAGTGATGAAGTGTGTCAAATTGCTATATTTAACCTAGCTATCGAAAATAAAACTACAGCGATTTATTTTAAAATACTCTTTTCTGTCTTGTCAGTCATGAACACAAAGACGAAATTTTGGATAGCTTGCACTTGCAGCAATCCGTTCGAGCGTGAAATTTATCGTTGTAAGAGTTTGGTTTCAAGGTCACGGTTGGTTGTTTAATTTCTCTATGGTTCTACTGAATATGTCTGCATTGTGATAGCACGCTTCACGCATAATACCGTTACTAAATTACATTGCAATACATTCAATATTTTCATGGATCATCTCAATGACAACTGTAAAATAAATAAATTCTCTACTTTGAAGACTTTTTGTCTTATTATTTTACACCCTTAAAAATTTGTATAGAATCCTTTCCATATATATTAAATTAAAAATTCAAATTGTATATAAATAAATAAATTGTCTCTCAACTAATTAAGATAAATAATCATACTCGAAAACATGAGAAAGGACAACTAAGTAATTTGTACTAAAAAAAAATGTGGTTCCCGCAATATATGCATTCTTAAGAAGTCAAGGCCATCGTTTAGTACATAATAATCGTAATGTCTGAGATTAAAAAACTATGACATTGAAAATGTATGTAGACTTTAATAGTATGTATTGTTACGTGCAATTTAAATATGTTTAATATGAGTTACATGTATTGTTATGTGCAACTACAATTTAAATCTACGGTTTACAAGTTATAACTGTTCTATTGTATTATGAATTCGTGTGTCAATGACATTAAGACGCGTGCCTGCACGCCAACCACATCTTTAATGCGATACCAAAGTGGATATAACGAACAAGTAGGCTGACTTACTTTTTTAAATCTTAACTTATAAGTAGGAAAGTGTTTGTTTGTAATTTACTTACGCCCTAACTAAGAAACTAATCGACTAGATTTTTGGCAAAGATTTAGCTGAAAGAATCGAAAGTAACATAGGCGACTTTTATCTTGGAAAACATGTCCCAAAAATTTTCGTATTTTTACACGATTTTTGAAATCCACACAAAGGAAAGCTAGTAATAAACAAAATTAAAATTGTTAAAGTTTAGATGAGTTGATATCTGAATTAGAAGTTCCCGTATCTCATAATTCCAACTTTACCACCCCATACAGTGGTTGCTACGTAGTAATTTCTGTACATTTCAATGTTTTAAAAAAAAAAATAGTTTGAAGAATTATGACAGAAATCTTCACTAGCTGGTACTTCTGTTTTTTTAGTCGTTCGAGCAGTGGCGTAACTACACCGTTCGAGGCCCATGGCAAATTCGTTTTCGTTCCACTATGTCAATCCAATACAAAAACACGTCAAGCGATTATTGTAAAAATAATCGCTTGCAACTCGTCTAGGGCGGCTGATCACAGGCCCCTTCCGGCTGGGGGCCCGTGACTATTTTTGCCGGCTTACCACCTTGTAGTTACGCCACTGTCCAGGGTGGAGGTGAACTGCGTGCTTACCTCCCTCAACTAGATCTATGCTAAAAATCAAGTTGTTTTGTTGCATCAGTAGGGCGTAAAGGACGGACAAACAACAGATATACTTTTTCGATTTTCCTTTTGATGAATATTCAGAACTTACCACATTATGAGCTTGTAATTGACAGGTCTAAATCACGCGCCAAATACGCATTGAATTTCTCATCACACAGAATGTTATGTCCTAGTGACGTCATTGTTTCATGATATCCACTATATCTATACTGACGCTGAGGAGTTTGTTTGTTTGTATGTTTGAACGCGCTAATCTCAAGAACTACTTGCCGGAATTGGATCAATTTTTTTGTAATGGTTACTCCGTTTATCGAGGATGGCTATGCTATAATCACGCTATGAGCGATAACAGCCGAGCAGTAATAAAAATATGTTGATAAAACCTAATTTATAAAGCTTCACGCGGACGTAGTCACGGACAACAGCTAGTAGATTATATTAAACATAGTCAAGCCGCTCACACATAAGCAATTCGGAAACCAAGAGAGACAGAATCCTTTTTTATTTCGGTTCATTTAATTTCAAATAATTATTTAAAGTTTCGCCATTTCTCATTTAAATTTAAATAATATCAAGTTTTAATTGATTCCAGCTCGCCATTGGGAATTATCTGCACTTTATAAATTGAAATTATTTCAACATTTTCGCAAGATGTCAAGATGTCGGCTTTGTGAAAATGCGATAATGCTGTATTGCAGTTTTAAATTTCAAGTGGAAAATGAAGTTGTACAATCAGAGAAGTTGAAAGAGATACAAATCGTGGATCTAAGTGATTCGGTCGAGTTATGTCAAACTCTGCGGACAGATAATGGACTGAGGTGAAATTGACATATTCCGACCAAAATACGTAGGTCTGTCAACTGGCTCTCTTTCAATTTCCCCTATTATACAACGATATAATCAGATATAATATCAATAGTAATCATGTAAATTACTACCTTTACCCTGGCTAAGCTCACTCAGAGAAGTGTTTTCATACAAGGATTCATCCCCATTTTTATTATCTAAAGAGGATACACCAGCGGTTAGAGAAATAAAAAAAAGGTATTTGTAATATCTATTGCTGTCTCTAACCACAAGCCGGGGAGGCCGCAGAGCGCGATAGAGACAACTGCATCT
>JAOTAV010000017.1:338030-396002 GCA_026546445.1 Cyclargus thomasi | reverse complement strand
GGTGCAATTTGGAGTGCATCAAGGTCGTGTTTGACGTCAAGGTTTGTCAAACACGACCATTTACAACATTAATATCTAAAATGCACCTTCAGTTCATGGGCGTAAGATTGAAAAAAGATTGCATCATCACCTTTGTGTGATGTTTATTCCCGCCGTGTAGAACCCCCATAAGCTATTCATAGATCTGTAGTCTAGTGGGTAAGACCTTTGGTTCGCACTCGTGAGGGTACATTTTCAAACGCGAGTGGGGGCGTGTACCAATGAGACATTTTCCGATCTCAAGTACATAATACGGATGCTCATTGCCGTGGAAGAGCCAGCTCGACTGGAGTGATACCACAGCCTCACAGAAAACTGGCGTGAAACGGCGTTGTGCTGTGTTTCGTTCAGTGAGCGAGTTTACTGGTAGCCTAACTTCCCTAATTCCCTAATTCCTTCATAAAGGCCAGCAAGTGACCTGGCTTATATCTTTATGCAATAAATTTAATTAGGTAAATATTTATTACAGAATGGTTCAATGCAAGTGGAGCCGAGCAACAGCCCGCTGAGCGGTGACATGATGGTCGAACCCATAGGGGAAGCCAATGATGCAACAGATGAGTAAGTTGGTTTTAAATGAACATTATTTATTAATCGATAATATTGTGCGTTCGCCCAATATTGGCAGTAGTGGTCATTAAGCCTCTGTAAAAATTGACATTTCAATACAAACCCTGATTGTCAACAACAAAGTGACAACGCAACATTTTATTACGAAATTTTTTGTCAGAGGGTCAAAGACCGCTACTGCTGGTAACATTGGACGAACGCATTATAATATTAAAAAATGGGAAGTATATCTGTCTGTTATAACAATGTTATATTGTACGGAAACTGTACATTTTGCGGGATAATAAATATACAATTTCCTTTTCCGGGACTCAAAGTATTTCCATAACAAATTACAGCATAACAATACAATGTATATACAGCCGGACATAGAACCTCCTCGTTTTTGGAAGTCGTTAAAAAATCGGTTTAGCGGTTTGGGCGTGTTGATGTAACTGATAGACACACAGACACTTTCGCATTAATAATATTATTAAGTGAGTATGGATGTACTTGGTATATCGATAGTTATGAGCTTTATTAAATAACACGTTTTCTACAATCACGGAAGCTGAAACAGATTGCAGATCTAAATAAATTAGTCACGTTGTATCAAACCCAACCGAGAGATCACGACTTAAATGGAATTGACATATTTCTACCAAATGACGTAAGTCCGTCAACTGGCTCTCAGTTTTCCCCATGGTACATCATGGAATCCGTATAAATGTGTATAAATGCTGACGTGTGCGAGATGGAATTGTGTGTGTTAGATGTGTACGAATCAGTTAACTACATAAAATAATTTTGGTATTACTCGTCTCCTGCTGGGATCCCCAGTCTCTCTTGCCGTGCTATAAATAGTGTCACAAACTAGTGATATTACATGCATATGAAATGTTCTCGTGGCAAAAATCTCTATCACGCAGCCTTTTTGAAAATTGATTTTATTTTTGCAGACCGGCAGACGACGCAGGCGCGAACTCGCTGACCTGTGACGACCTCGTCCTGCTATGCGACTTGTTCTACCTGCCGTTCGAGCACGGTTCCCGCGGGCTGAGGTTGATGCACGACTACCACTGGCTCACCACGCACGCGGCCAGCATACTGCCGAGAGGGAATAAACCTGAGGTAGTATCCATACTACAAATAGTGTCAACTCGGTTGTGCGCGCAGCCCTATGTGTGTGTGCGCCTATGAATACAACACTACCTTTATGCATGTGGCAGCGACACATAGAACCGAGTGCACAACGGAGTTGAACTATCTGTAATACTATAAAAAAGATAATGCCCGCAACTCCGTTCCGCCAAAGTTCGGACGTTACGAGTGTCCATGGGCGACGACACTTGTTTTCCATCAGGTAACTCGTCTGCTCGCTTGCCCCCTAAATATCACAAAAAAATATTCGGTATAAAATTATTCTATAATGTCCTCCCCCGGCATACAAGCAATACAACTATAAACGCAAAAGTATACTGTAAAATCCGACGACTCCGGCACACTAAACACACCCAGCTATGCTTTACACGGGCACAAGATGGCGGCTGTGCTGTCAAGATAACGCCCGTGGCATAGCATAGCTGGGTCTATCGACTACCCTCACTAGAGGCCTAAAAAGGTTGTAATATAGCAATACTGCATATGAATTGCTCTGCTATACATTTTAGCGGATTTTGTTAAAAATCGAATAGCTTTGATTAAAATTGTTAGTATAAAATCAATTTAAAGTTATTGTGAAATTATTGCTTAGCAAAAATAGTAGTTGCTTGCAAAAAAAATTAAATATGAGTTACTGCAGAGCAGCTGTGGTTGTGAGACAGTTTTATAATGTATCTATGATACTCATACACTACACATACTAAATTTTAGCAAAATCCGTTTAGGGGTTTGGGCGTAAAGAGGTAACAGACAGACACACATTCACATACGATTTGCTAATTCTTCGGAAGCGATGCCGCAGGCAAAAGCGAGTAAAAATTTTAAACACTTAACAAAACACTTTTTATAAAATATCTTCTTTTTTTTTGCAGACAAGCGAATGGCGTCGTCGGCAACGAAGATTTCTGTGGTGGGGGGCGCGCGTGCGGCGACTCGCGCGGCGTATAGGCGCCGCTGCTAATAAAGAACTGCTGACTGAGTTGCGGCCTTATTTGTGGGATTTGTGTGCTGTTATCGAACTGTTAGCGGCGTTCGTGAGGTGGCTAGGTGAGTTATATCACGGTATCTTAAAAACTCGACGAGATATAACAAGCACCGGGCGTGTAGGCGTCGCAGCTAATAAAGAGCTGCTGACTGAGTTATGGCCTTATTTGTGGGATTTGTGTGCTGTTATCAAGCTGTTGGCGACTATCGTGAGGTGGCTAGTCGATTTATACCACGGTATCTAAAAAACTCGGCGAGATATAACGAATTTAATCAACATGACAGAGTTGCGGCCTCCTATGGGAATTGCGTGGTGTTTAAAAATTACACCATGTTTTGTCAAAATCGACTCTCGACTCGTCTCGACGATAAATATGGTGGTGTGTGTTAGATGATTAGTTTAGAAAGAATATTTTATTTGATTGTAATTCGAGTTATTTTTGTTTCAGAACTAGGAAAATTTCCACAAAACGTAACCAACAATATCCAAGGCACTTACACATGTAAGTTCATTTTTGTATACGGTTTTACTTTTTAGATTTCCAAAATTAAAGAAAGATTAAGAAGTAAACAACTCCCGTTATATTGCGTCGTTTTCTCGAAATTTCATACACTGGACTCAAATTTTATACACAAAATTCCCTTTTACATTAAATCGGTTTTGCGATCAGAGGTCTTCACGCAATATTTTTCTTTTCTCTTGAATCTTCATCAGTAAGTGATAAAACAACCCTTCAACGTCCATATTCCGTCCCCAGGGTTCTCGCGCGGTTGGCGTGAAGCGTTCGAGAGCGGCAACCAGGAGCCGTGGGTGTTCCGTGGCGGGCTGTCGGCTGATCTGCGCCGCCTTCTGCCCGTAGAGTGTTCACCCGTGCCGCACGCGCACTGCCCCCCTGCGCCCCTCCCGCTCGCCGTGCGGCCGTACGCGCCCGCTGACGAGAACGCGGTGCGTATATGTGTGCGTGCACGCGTTTGTACGCGGTATGTGTACGCGTTCGTATGTAATGCGTACTGACTCGGCAGTCATTTAGTAACTCAAAGTAAATCTGCCTTTATGCGAATGCCATTTACATATTTGTTTTCTATTTGCAGGTGTGTGCCATATGCCATAAGACGTGCCGTGACGGGTCGGATTGCAGTGATCTCTTCCCCAGCGATTTACAAACACTCCCAGCTGATAGGTAATACGAAAAAAAATAAAAATATACTTCTACCCACCAATAAAATAGTCTTAAGATCAACAATAAATTAATTTTAGTGCAACGAAGTTGCAGTGTTATCTGGTGATTCATCCAAATTTCAAATGTTATGGCTTCTCTTCGTTTTCGTCCGTCAGAGCGTCCGTGGCCTAATGGATACGACTTTTGGTTCGCACTCGAGAGGGTGCAGGTTCGAGTCCCGGTGGAGTCGTGTACCAATGAGATGAGAATGTCTAAAATTGCTAGCCTTTGATATTACGATCGTGTGGTTGCTTGCGCGATAATCTTGCCGATATAATAGATATGAAATTGGTTTGACGTTCTTTATGTAGTTCTGTAACACTCATTATATCTTTCAGGTTAGTAGTACCGTTCCTGACCCTTACGCCGGAGTTCTGTATGGTGGTCGAGGACGACGGTGGGTGTTTGGACGACAACTGCGATGAGGCGGACGATCCCGAGTCTGAGAAGTCCGATACTAGGACTATTGGTGAGTTGAGAAATTTAATCTAAATGATCTTAGTAATACATTTCCTTCAATCAATGTAGGAGGCGCAGGAACAGTAATAGAAAACAAATCAACAATAAAAAAGTTGTCTGTTTATCTGTTTGATACTTTTTATCAAGATAAAATGTACAGTTCCCGTGATATACAAATTTTCGCGCTATGAAATTTTTGTGAGCATCAACTCGTTAAACAAATGTCCTTTGTATTCCAGATTGCTAGTTTAACTCAGTTGTGCGCGCGGCCTTATGTGCTCGTGTGCTCGTAATTACACAACTTTCATTAATTTGGAAGTGACGCGGCAGGTGCCGTACGAGTACTCAAGGCTTACCCATACATAGGGCCGCGCACACAACTGAGTTGAACTAACAATACCCGCATGTAGGGCCGCGTGCACAACTAAGTTGAACGCTTCTTGATTGTAACGAGGACAACATAAAAATAACCTTTCGATCACTGCTGCAAGCGTACGCGACCCAAAAAATTCTAAATAAATGCCAATTTATGACACAAGCTGTAAGTTTCATTTTGCTCTACGCAACTACAATACTCGTTGACGCCAGGTTGCTCGTCAGTAGATAATGAAACCTGTAGCTTATGTTATAAAATGAGATTTTGGATGATTTTTTGTTACCTTTAGGCATGTGAGGAAACTAGGTTCAGTCGATGTTCAATTCAAGTTAAGATTTTGTTTAAATAATATTGCCAGTCTTTTTATTCGAATAGCCTGTTGGTTGGTGATAAGAATCGAATGTATGACACTGTCAATTTAAAAGCCGGCAACTTCTTCAACTTCTGATGTTACAAGTGCGCGCCGTCTATGGGTGACGGCACTTGCTTTTCAACAGGTGACCCGTTTGCACCTTATATTTCATTAAAAATACATTTTTTTTTCAGGTACGAAACCGGAGATAGTTGGTTACGCGTGTGCGGCGTTAAACAGTAGGGAGTTCTACAAGAAGCAGGAGATAGCGTGGATACCTGAGATGTGCAGGAAGTACCCGCTAGAACTGACCGAGAGACAGGATCTGAGTCAGGCGGCTAAAGTAAGTGTTCTTGTAAACATCTAAATACATATAATAAAACAGTAATTACTACTAGTACATATAATACTTTTACAAAATAATCAATGTAGGGGTTGATAAGGAACAGTAATAGAACATATATCGCCAAAAAAAGTTGTATGTTCGCTAATCTCAGGAACTACGGGACAGATTTAAATAAATCTTTTTAGCTATTAGGTCTGGGCAACATATAGGATACTTTTTATCCCGGGAAAATGTATGGTTCCGCGTGATATACAAATTTTTGCGCAACGAAGTTGCGGGCGCCAACTAATTTTCTAAATAAATTTAATGTTATTTTAACGAACTTTTGGCTGCGGCTTGAAATTTGAAAATTGTGTAGCCTATGTTGCCCTCCATCGTTTTAACTATGTCTATGCCAAACATCAAGTCGTTTGGCTGCTAAGGTTTCCTCCATCTAGCTATTTCTAAGTTTTAAGATGAGAAGAGAAAAAACAATTGAAAATAAATTACAATGCAATATCATTGGTTAATTTATTATTATTATTGCTGTTGATCTTTCGACACAGGAATTGCAAGTACTTATTTCTTGCTTATAATTTTTAAAAATGTAACTTTAGTTAAGTTCATCTAGCTAATGTATCTATCTATACATAGAGTCCATTTTCAAGATTCCAAATCATATTTCTGACCCTAGGAACTCCATTTAAGCATAAAACGGCTAACTTCAAGTCGTTACTTACCCGCTTCTTCCACTCATGCCTTTTTTTCATTGTCGTGTCACTTCCCAGGAGTGTATCCGCCACTTCCACGAGTTCAGTAGCCTTGAACGCGCGCCGGAGAGCGTGCTGCGCGCGCAGCCCGCTCTGCTCACGTGCTGCGTGCTGCCGACAGTCTCGGACCCGCACGCGCCGGCGAGACTCTTGACGTGTCTGCTGGCGGCGTTGAGAGCGCACGGTATGTATCAAGGGGTAAAATTGAAACAGAGCCAGTTGACGGGCCTACGTCGTTTGGTCGGATCGCCATGTAAACCGCGATCTGTCTGAGTTGAGTTTGACATAACTTACTTAGATCCGCAATCTAGCTCTGTTTAAGCTTCCGTGACTGTAGATTATAACAAGAGAAATGATGTTCACGTAAATTATACGTACGTTCGACGCGCACGCATGATGCGTGTACGCACGGAAATTTTGTACATACGCACATACACAGCAAATGTGCACGCACCCAAATTATTTATACGCAAATCGTTGATCTATCTTATAAAACGTGGCTCGATCTGGCATAATTTTAGTTCATCGGTTTGAAACTGTCGCCACTTCCGTTATAGGGCCGTTACGGGCCCACAGTACGTAGAGCGTGTACGCACGCAATGTACGTACACATAAATTACATAGAAAAATGCTTGTTTATTCAAATCCATACTAATATTAAAGTCGAAAAGGTATCTTGTCGGTCTGAAATCTCTTTACGCCCCAATTGTTAAGCAGAGTTAGGTACTTTTATCTCGGAAAAATTTTGTTCCTATAAATTTCTTTTTTCGTAAAAGTTTCGTTCCTGTAATTTAAAAAGTTCCAGCCTATAAATTCGTCGCAACATTGCTTCGGGCGTCATCTAGGACTATTATAATATAAAAACGGTTGAAATCATTTACATCATATCATCATCATCACATTTCCAGGCGCGAGCGGCGTCCACGTCTGCATCAACGAAACCGACCACTATCTACAGCAGTTCTACACGAAACTCGGCTTCGTGGAGGCGGCTCGGAGTGCGGGGAGAGTGTTCCTAGCGCGCGCCATCTAGCGCCCGCGCGCCGCGCTGAAACTCCGCCGGTGAGATCAGCGGTATATGGAATGTGGCAACACTGAATATAGTATATGGCAAGTGGCGACACTTTGATATGTGACGTAATTGTAAGATATAGGTGCGCGCCGCGTTTAAAATCGTAACGACGTGTGAATAGAGTATGGCAATAACAGCAAAGTATCCTATTGAATATAGCAACACTGAATATAGCAGTATATAAGATGTGGCAAGTGATTAGATGACCACTAAATGTGACGTAATAAAAATAGTTATTATGAATAAACTTTGTGACGCGTTTAAAATAATTACATCTGAATAGTGTGGCAACATTGAATGTAACATAAATTGATAGGACAACACTACGATGACCCATGTGACACATCAAGTTGCACCTACCTAACCTGCAAACCGCAATAAAATTCCTCCACTGAAATATATATTTTTTTCTTAACTTTATAGAAACGCGGCGCTGCATTGGTTAGAGTGTGAAATTAAACATTCACCACACAAAAAAAAAACATCTTTCATAGCATTTAGAAATAAATTTATAATTTATTACTCATCAATCTACGATCAAATCGGACAAGATTTTATTTACTCATAAAATTTATATTATGTTGTATAAAAATGTTTTCATACTATATTTGCTTAATTTAGGCTATTTTTTTTCATATTTTCCTCCTTAACCACAGAAATCGCTTTTAGATATGAGGCCAACTAGTAGTCTATCGGACTTCTGCTATCAGAATATTATATTATATAATTTTACTATAATATAATAATTTATAATATAATATAATTTTACCAGCTGTATCAAGATACAATAAATTAATTTATAACTTTATGTGCTGCCTTTATGTAAGCAATTCTGTACGTATTTCAATGATTATGAAAACATTTACAGTCAGTTCCATTAAACAGTGAAAATGGTTTGAGCCTAGTCAAGAATGTTAAGACTGAATTTGATTGTAAATTAGGTATGTTGATATAGGAATGAAGGTTCAAATCTGAACAAACTTTTTTGAGGGTAGATGAAAAAACTTTTACACCTGTATCCAACTTGATCTTTACTAATAAAATGATTGACAATATACACAAAAATTACATGTTAACTATGTTACGTCCTTTTCTGTCAAGAGACTTCTACTGATAGATAAGGACAGAACGTAACGTGAATAAAAATTTTGTATACTGTCCAAATAATTTTGTTAGTAATTGGCTATATTTAAAGACTTGTTCAATGTTTTCGTATTGTACCAATTATGTATGTTCCAAAAGCTATATTTCCAACAGCTGTAAAATAATACAATTACATATTTATATTATGCTTTTAATATACTCTTCCTTCAATCAACCTTGGTCCTTACAGAAAATAAATTAAAAAAAAGAATTTTGTTGCCAACCCAAATATCAATTAAGTGCGCCATTATTACGATAGCAAAGAATGTTTTTTTTAGATTTCATTTCAAACAATCTTTGTAAAATCACATCAAGTGAATAAATGAGGACATAAGTGAAAGGAGCTAACATTTTAAAACCTGTCGGATTATTCCGTCAATTGACGCTTCCTAAAGCGTCCATTTACGGAATAATCCGGTCCTAACCGGAAAAATTATTTGAAATTAAAATAATGTGAATTTGATGAAATACGTTATTTACAAGATTTGTTGCAAAAATTGCAACCCGACTGCGCCAGAAGGAGGATTATGTTTTCGAGAGAATAATTATATTATGTCAAATTGTTTGTCACGCTCTGCAGCCGTTTAGGCTTCATTGTTTTTTGGCTTGAGATGTGTCGTTAGATTCGTATTTACTGTGAGAGTGATACTAGATATATCAAATTTTATTTTTATAATATTTAGGGGGCAAGCGAGCAGACGGGTTACCTGATGGACACTCGCGACATCCGAAGAGTCGCAAGTGCGTTGCCGACAATTATGAGGGAATAGGGATAAGGGATTAGGGAAGTTGGGTAAAGAAAGTTACAAAAACTAAATTTTTATTAAAAATAATTGCATTGTTAAAATTGCAACGATTCCTGCAGTCGGGTTGTTTGTTGTTGGACATTTAACTTGTTTAGGAAAAAAATATTATCTACTCAAAGGTTGTAAAATGTTAGTCGTCCGCTCTTCAACTTAAGTCTTCAAATGATTTTTGTTATTCATCTTTGTATAAAATTGAGTTTAAATGGATATATAAATAATAATAATTATGTTTCACGAGGCTCGTCAAAAATGTGTAACTACTACCTAGATGGTACACTTTTTCAACATTATGGTGGATTTCGGTGGTGTAAGGCTGAGTGCTAAAATACAACAGTTCGTAAGGAACCGATTCATAACGGCAATAGTATGGAAGCTATGTTTGTTTTAATGATATTTAGGAGGCAAGTGAGCAGACGGGCTACCTGATGGAAAGGAACTGCCGTCGCCCATGGAAATTCGTAACATCCGGAGAGTCGAAAGTGCGTTGCCGTCCTTTGTGAGGGAATAGGGAAGTTGCGCCACCGGTAAACACACTCACTGAACGAAACACAGCACAATGCCGTTTCACGCCAGTTTTCTGTGAGGCCGTGGTATGACTCCGGTCGAGCCGGCCCATTCGTGCCGTAGCAAAACTCTTCCACGGCAATGAGCATCCGTATTTTGTACTTGAGGTCGGAAAATGCCTCATTGGTACTTGCCTCCACCGGGGCTTGAACCTGCACCCTCTCGAGTGCGAACCAAAGGTCTTACCCACTAGGCCACGGACACTTTTAAACCTTCCTTAGTTATTATTATTTCTAGTGTATACCTTAATTAACTTACTGGCTTCCCAACTTTATAAAAGTGAACATCGCATTTCACAGGCAATTATAATTCAATAGGCATAAAATATATAACTTATATAGTTAGATAAATATTGTATATAATGTGCTTGTATTCTGTGTTATGTTGTAACAAAGTTGTATGTAAGTGCGTTTTATACGAAGTTGTATTAGTGTTGCACTACTTGGTAGGCTTTTTTGAAGCTGACATTGACACCACATTTTGTTTTGATTTTTTGGAAGGCACACATTGGATTCAGACACCCTTGCCCTAATTTCGTGCAGTGTAAAGTATCGCCATTAATAATAATAATAATCGTTTAATTCAGGCAAAAAACCCATAAAATAGTGAATACACATATAATAATAATATCTATGGATGCTTCACACCACGTCAATCTGGCCCTGTGCTAAGTACATTTCCGTTGTCTGGTACCCGTAACACAAGCCCTTCAGGTACTTGCCAGCAAGCAAGGACCAGACTGACGTGGTGTTAAGCGTCCTACAATAATATTATTGTAGGAGACCTGGAAAGTGTGGTGAAAATCGGCTTAAAAGTTAAACGGCAAAACAAGGAACAAATTTCTTAAAGAAAATGAAATATTTTATTAAATTCTGTGCTTATTTTAATTTTAATTATTGATTCGGTATACCTTTGTAATTCCAATGTAGGCATTTCATAGTTTGGTCAAGCTTATTTTCATACTTTGCTATTAAATAATTTCGATCATGCTACCAATTAATATTTATATTGGATTCAGAAGATTATATTCACTTTCTTTAAAAAACATACATACTTCAAATTATGCCATTAAAACGAGCACTGCATTCTTTTTATTATTAACAAATGAAATATGAAGGAAATATTATGTCAATAAAGATAAAAAGAAATATTTAATACAAATGGCTTTCAGACTCGAAAAGAAGCAAATTTGGGTGCTTTAACTTTTGGTCACATGCAGGCTTAGCATAGCGACCGAGAAAGTGTTTGTGTCTACAGCAAGATTGCCTATCCCAACTATCTGTGATTTTGTCCCTGGAGGCTTAGCATGGCGACCGAAGAATAGACAAATTAACAGATAGTAGGGATAAACTGACAGAGTTCCTTTGTACATCCGCCACTTTGTCTTCTACAACAGTAGAAAGTAACAATTTCTCGGTCGCCATGCTGAGACAGCTGTAAGGCGGCAGCAGCGCGACGCAAGATGCTGCTTTCTGGTTACTCGGTGTAAAGGCATCTTAAGCTTTGTTGTTGGCTAAGATTGTTCCAATGTTTTTTTTAAAAGCTGCGTACGCACTAGGCCAACGAAGGCGAACGAACGCCAACGATTTATTGGCGTTCGCCGGCGATCCGTTGCGTGGCGGTAATATCAAAGAAATCGGAACACGTCGTTAAACGGTCGTCCAAGCGCCGATGCGATTTTTTTTTCACATTCGACCGTGAACGCGTTTACAAGGATTTTATATGGGATTTGTACAGCGCCCTCTAGCGATGCTTACGGTCACATGTACAAATTCCGTATTTCTTAGTAAACACGTAACGCGTTCACGGTCAAATGTTAAAAAAAACTCTCACTCAGAACGCTGAATGTACTTTAACGTTCCTTCGAAAACCGAGGAGCGTTTAGTAGCTCCTTTGCCATTGTCCTTCTTGCTCCAGTGTATACGCAGCTATTGGCAAAACGTTTTTTTAAAAGCTTCAAGTGTTTTAGCATATTTATGTAATTAAAAAGTTATTTTTCAATACTTCTTTGAATGGTAAAGTGGTGCAGACTGTTGAGTATTGTATGTATATGTAATAAACATTTTCAACATAATTACTCGTTTCTTATTTCTACATGTCGATATTTCTAAACTGGTTGGAGTTGAAAAAAAAATAAGGTTGCCATTAGTAAATAAGTCATAGACAATAATTTATATTTTTTTATTTGACAAAAATAATTTAAATATGAACACAACCGCGCGCATGTGATTAGATAGTTGTATAATTTGCAGTGGATAACTCCTTTAGCTTTTGTTTAATTTCTGTGATCTGAAAAAATAACAACGACAAAGAAAAGTCAATGTTAAGTATAGAGTCGTTGATAATATGAAAGCATGGCTACATTGGCATTTGGCACAAAAAACTGATTACATTTTTTTCTTCTAGTTTTGTACAATCAGGGAAGGTGAAACAGAGCCAGATTGCGGATGAAAGTAATTTGGTCGAATTATGTCAAACCCAGCAAACAGTGATCTGTCACGACTTATAAGGATCTGACAACTTACGACCAAATGACGTAGACTCGTATATAACTGACTCTCTTTCAATTTCCCCCACGGTACAATTACTAAAAATGTATGTAATGAGTTTTGTTCTCTCCTAAAATGTAGCAATTTTCAAGATACGAGGTTGAGGCGGTATCCATAAATAACATTTCAAACCTGATTTTAGTGCAAATTTAGGTACGGAAAAGAAACCAATATCTTTCTGTCTGGTCAAGTAATCTTATAGTCAGTTGAAGCATTTTAAACCGTACAAAGTACCGATTGTACTGTACGGTGGCACGTCGACTCAATAGACACAGAACTGTATATAATAAGCTCCGATCTTTTTTAAGTCCATGAAACTGTTATAAAAATTTATTACCTTATGTATTTCACCCAGTAATGCTTTCTGTTCAGTCCTTGGTGTCATACATTGTCTATTAAGATCTATAGCTTCGAGATTTTCGAACAGTTGTTTTATTTTCATAGCCAAAAGGACGTCTTCGTTATTTTTCCTCGGAACGCTCTGCTTAGATTTCCTTACAAGCCTCCTTTTGTATTTATCGGGTAGATCTTTTTCTATATCCGCTCTTGTCAATATAGTCATGTATTCAGGGTTTGTATCGTATGGGAAGTCTTGTTTTTTTTTATTGTTGTGACTGCTCAAGAAGAACTGTTTATTTCTATAGTTTTGTCTCCAATTTCGTAAATATTCTTTGTGTCTGGAATATGATATTTTATTGGTTTTTATTAATATTATAGCATTAAGAATTAATGAGTTTGTATTTCCACATGAGCGATAAAGCTGTGACGCGGAGAAAGAGTAATAGAATTGTTAATTTGCCAGACCTTGCTCAAAGCTACGGTTCTATTAGATACATTTTTTTAAAACGCAACTCAGCTTAACTTCAGCGAAAACGCAGCTTCAACAACACGTTCGCTAAAAGAGAATGTAAATTGTAAGTAAATATATGAAATACCTTCTTCCTTGTAAAATTGTTTCGGTCGCATCATTTATATCCTTTTGTTTTTTGAGAGCCAACTCTTTTAAAAAAGCGTCTCTCATCTTCTCGTCTTGCTTTGATTTTATGGGTGTCCGCAGTGGCTTTAAATATTTTGAACTTTGCGAATATGAAAGGAAATTTTTGTTACGACTTTTTGCTAATTTTGGGCATTTCCCGCCATTTTTCGAGTATTGTTCCTCTTCCGAGTCATTGTCTTTCTCAGTAAACTTAACCGATAAATTATTACGAGACTTGGATTTTAGGTTCCGTAAACTCGAACAGTTTTGCCGAAAACGAGTAAAATTTTCGATAGTCTTATCAGAAAAATTTGAAGGTGATTCTAGAATTTCATTCAAAAATTTATCGCGCAGGAAAGACACTATTTTTGAAGTTCCCGCCTTTGTTATTTCAGGAGGAGGATATTGAATTGGATTTCCGCTTAGCTGTAGAACCTTTAAATTTTGGACAGTTCCTAGTTCATTGGGTAAAGATGCAATTTTATTATTTTGTAGTAAAAAATGTTCAAGTTTTTGATGATTTTGTATAGATTTAGGGATTTCAGATAAAACATTATTTCTCATGTCTAACCATGTTAAATTGGGTAAAGATGTAAAAAAATCCTCGGGGATGCTTTCTATCTGATTGTCTTGGAAATAAATAATCTGGAACGTAAAAGTCTTTAAGATAATAGAGCTAAGTGAGAGTATAGAGACTGAGCCAAGCTTTATAGCACTGTTGACTAGACTATGAATGTTTTTCTGTGTCTTTATAAGCTTGTAAGGCTCTTTGGTCTAAAAAAGGTTTTACCTGATTATGCCTACTTTTGATTCTTATAAAAATACACTTACCGATAAGCATTTATTATAAAGCTCTGGAATTGAAATTAAATTCTTTGAAGGCAATGAAAGAACATTTTCTGTGGAAGTATTTTCATCATAAATATTTACACAGTATATTTTAACACTTTCACGCATTTCAGGGGACGACAAAATACCTTGTAAATTATCAAATTCTTGAAAGTTGTTTGATCAATAGAAAAAAGTCAACATTTGAAAAATCCGCCTTCTTCTACTTCTTCCTTTTAGAATATGTCGAAATTATTTTGCCATTCCATAAACAATTAAATTAAAAACTTGCAACACTGACGTGGTCTTTTCTCTATGCTTTTTGTGATTTGACATTTGCGTGCTCTTTGTCAGCATTTGTCAGTTGCAAGATGGCGAACGTTCGGGATAGTGACACATCGTTGTGGCTTCACAATAAACTCGGAACATCGAACGATTCGTGGACAACTGGCTCTATTTGTACACAATTAAATGCAGAAGTGTTAAAAAACATTAAGGATTGCTTTCCAGATTTGCAAACACAAGTGAAATTGAAATTATTGTTAAGTTTCTTTCATATCCCGCGCAGAAATGTTGAAGAGGTAACTTTTCTCTTGTTCAATGCTTTTGCGTAACTGTATTGTATATTGTTGTCTCTTTTCAATTGTATACTGATTTACTCGAGAGCGAAAGAGACCGACGACCCCTAAACTCTAATTAATTTAGTGTTATTTGTTGTCATGAAATAATCTTTATGAATTTTAAAGAAAATAAAATAAAATTTGTATATTTTTACGCCTTAATAACAATAAAAAAACGAATTCTTGCTTGTACTATAGTAATTACTATATCAAAGACTAAATAAATACCAACACGCGAAGATAAGGGTTAGGCTTGGTATTATCATTAGAAGAGGTGAATAAATAATAATTTGTTGATTTATATTTATTGCTCAATGAACTGTAGCTTACTTATGGCCAGCATAAGTTTTATTCGACATAACACAAGTCACAGAAATGATTTAACATCATGTAACCTTTAAGACAATATTTATATTATTGTATTTTCTAAGACCAAAGCATGATTCTAACATTAGTATTAATGCTTTCATAAACACCCTTCTTGACTTTGAAATGCTAAATAGCCAGACAGTGGCTGTAATCTAATAGTCTGCTGGAAACCTCAAGTATTCTAATAGTCTGCTGGAAACCTTAAGTATTTTTTTGTAGCAATAAAATATGTAAACAGTATTTAGTGAACATGAGTATTAACACAACATTCTTTCTTCTGTATTCATCCACTATCCCTAAATTGGCTTTGTCTGTGTTTGGATAGACCACAATTATTCAGTCACTTTTGAGTATATAATATTATCTATTTTTTCCATTTCTTTATTGGCAGATGTATTTTTAATAATAGCTGTTATATAGCAGATATAAGTACCTAAGAGAGAAAAGAAACTGAATTTTAGTATATAATTCACCATTTCCTAGATGTAAATAGAGATACATAGCCCTTAATCACTATACTTAGGTTTATATAATCAATACTTTGATTTATATTATTAAACCTTATACTCCAATATATCAAATATATACTTAACTCTTTATATGAAATTATGGCAGTTTCATGAATAGACTATTAAATAAAGAAGAAAATGAAATATCTGTTTCAGTGGAGGAATGAACTGGAGGAAATCATTGAAGTGGCAGCGGTGGACTCTGACTTATGGGTGGCAATGCTGGCTGAAGTCCTCAAGACGTTCCCGTCAGCAGGAACACTCAACACCGAGATAGCCGAGTTTGATGAGACGAGGCCGATATTCAGTGACATGATAGGAGAGCTGCGGCGGGCTCTTGCCAAACATTCAGACTTAGGACTGCTACCTCTCGAGTGCCTATATTTAAACAAAAATGCCTTAGTGTCTGTGGTAGGTTAATATGTATTAATTATGTAGTTGTTTTTTTTAGATATCAAACTGAACTTTTATAGAACAGAATAATATTTTATTTGAACATTTGACATAGCTTTTGTATATTAGAAATATATAAACTTACTTGTTTATTGATAATTTGACTCCTAATGAAGTTTTTTAGTTATATAGACTTTTTTGTCATTAAAAAAATATATATTTATTTCAGGTCGGTCAACAACCGAACCCAGTCAAACATTTTACACTGAAACGTAAGCCTAAGTCTGTGGCCTTACGTAGTGAACTACTGGCTAAAGCCACGGAGGTTCAGGCCAACCAGAAGAAAGCCCAGGCACCTACAGTGCCTGTTCGTAGTCGCGGTATGCCCAGGAAAATGACTGATACAAGTATGTAACATATATTAAATTTACTTCTTTATTAAAGTCCTTTAAAAAACCAACCCTGCCTAGTATTAGGGTATAGAACCGAGAAATCCCGGTATCGAAAGTCTCGGGAATTCCGGGATCTTTGTAGCGGCAAAAGGAGCCAGGAATTTGAATACAAGAACTGGGATTTTCGGGACTTTTTATATACAATTATATTATGACAACTAACAGCACTGACGCTACTAGAGACGCTGCAGGAGCAACCATTTTGTTTTTATCATCCTACCCCACCCCAATCAGTCACTATTTCAGATGTGATCTATTAAATTTATTAATACACTTCAATATTAGTTTTAGTTTTTATTGTCACACAACATACAAAATGTTGAGTGAATTTTTTTTTTCCATAATGTTGCATAATCTTATTTTAGTGCAATAACAGCAATGATTCCAATTTGTGAAGGAATGTTTCTAATATGTACTTTTATTCTTCAAACTTTTGTTATTTAAATGTATCATTTTATACAAATAATCGACAAAATAGCAAAATACCGGAATTCCAGGTTCCAGCATAGTCTGGTACCGAAAATTCCGGTTCCCTGAAACAGAACCAGTTCTCGATATTCTACCTAGTATTTATCTATTTTGATAGAGTAAAAAATTTTTGCATGAATTTACGCTTACACCATATAAAACTTCATTGTTCCATTCAAAATTGTAATTCTCCTTTTTAATTTGCCGTATTAACCTCCTTCCCTAACCCTTTCCCTTATTTCCGTAGCCTAATCCTCCATCAAAATGGCCAGCAACGCTTCTGCTGCTACAAGTGTCCATAAGCTTGTACTGCTTCAGTTCACGGGCCATGACCGTCTGCTCGCTTGCCTCCTAATAAAAAAAACTGTTTTTGTCATTTAAACAAATTATTGTCAGTTAAACAAATTATTTTTAGTATTACCAATTAGTGAGCAATAGTGTTTATAATATTTATCTATTTATTTTCTCCTATATTTCAGCGCCCCTGAAAGGTCTACCATCGCGGTGGGCGGCGCGCACCGGCGCACGCGCAGCCCCCGTCCGCCCCCCTCCCCGCACCGGCATCAAGCTGCTAGATATTACAGAGCAGCCAGCCACGCATGCGCAGATCAAGAAACGGAGAAAGCTCGGTGAGTTTCTTAAGTTGGGTGCGATGGGATTCGCAGCAGCAGCTGCTGCTTGAATAAAAAAGGCACCTCAAACCGATATAAAAGGTCTAGATATAACCGAAAAGCCTGCCATATGTGTAGATCAAGAAACGGAGAAAGCTCTGTCAGTAACAGGTGCTATATATATATATATATATATATATATAAGCTATAATTGTACTCATTTTCTCAGTTGTCAATTATTGCAAAACTGGGATTTAAGTAATGTGACTTATCACCTTGAGCTAATGTCCTCAAATTTAATTTCTGTCACGTTTCAGAAATGGAGGAGGGCGCGAAGAAGGCGGCGGCGGCGGCGCCCGCCTCCCCCCCACCCCCCGACTACAACAAAACTAAACAGGAGGAGATATCTGCCGGTAAGTGCTTACCATACCATAGAATACTGCGAATAGCAGGCCAATTCCCTTTCCTTTTTTTTCGTTTGTGCCCGTTCCGCGTAGGAATTGCTCCAATCTCGGTAACTTTTTTACTTTCAAGCAAATGACAAATTGAAAACTATCAAATTTTGCCGTCATTCATATATGACTCATACGAGAGAAATGTCATTACTGTCAGCATGACAGCAAAATTTTACCTTGTCATCCGCTTGAAAGTGAAAACGTTTCCGAAATCGATATATTTCCTGCGCGGAAACGCTTAGTGAATCGGTCAACATTCATCTACTGGTTTAGAAATAAAATAAGAATAAGATTATTTTTCGTAACTCAAAAACTCTTTATTATCAAAAAAAATTATTCATGCATAGTCATAGAACATACGCCTTAGACTAGCGAGTTAGAACTAACACATAACTAAATTACGAAGAGTCCGCCCTCTTAGTGAGTTCTGCCAGTAAATCAAGTTACCTGTAACAATAATATGATATTGGAACAAACAACTTCTTCTATGTCCTGTAGGTGGCAGCACCGAGCCGACGGAGACGGAAACGGAAGCGGTGGTACCGGAGCCGGCCGCGGCGCCGGAAGCGGAAGTACGGTCGCCGCCGCACGCGCCCGCAGCGCCGCAAGCGCCGCCGTTACTTGTACAACAGGTATCTACAGTAATAATATACAGCTCAAGTTTTTGTTTGTTTGCATGAACGCGCTAATCTCAGCAACTACTGGCCGGAATTGAAAAATTATTTTTGTATCGTTTAGTCCTTTTCCTATTTTTTCATCGTTTATCGAGGAATGAGGCTATATCTCACCAAAAAACTGCAGTGAAGTTTGGCGAAATTTATTTTATATTACAGAATTGTGTTTCTGAGAGTAAATAAATATAACATCACGCTACGACTATTAGGAGCAGGGGTATTTATTAAAAAATTTTGTAAAAACAGGATAATTTATAAAGTTTCACGTTTTATTTCGACGTAGTGGTGGGCAATAGCTAGTGTTGAAGATTCAGAAGCACCGTCTTGTTAATCCAGCTAAAATTAACAGTCGATAATTGAGAATGTAAAAAAAACGAGTGAAATTGGTTTTGGCGACTGGCGACTGGCGACTTAGAAAGAGATATCCGAGGTGGGTTGTGACGTCATAATCCATGTACTGCACACAAAGTTTATAGCAAATTTCGTTTTGCGAGAAAGAGATAGATGGAAAACTTTAATCACAAATAATATTTAAGTATATTTTTCCACATAAATCTACATTTTTTTTCTTCACTCTGTATGTATATTAATACAAGCTTTTAGCCTCGGTTTTGCACGTGTGAAATTGTAATGTTTATTTGAAATCATATAAATTTGAATATTCTTATAATTTCCTCTGGAAACATGCTGTTTTTCTATGCCTTCAGTACCCAAAGGACATAGTATAGTTTTTATTTCGGAAAATGCACGATTCCCGCGCTGTTTTTAAAAACTCACATAAAATATTAATAATATTACTTAAAAAAATAACCCCAATATGCTAATACTTACAATAATATATTTTTAATTATAACTTGAAATAATATATTTTTTTCAATCTAAGTTTAAGGGACTATTAAATTTTATATTAAATATTAACATTGCAGGGTGCTGGAACCAAGCCGTTGGTTGTTGGTCAGCAGAAACTACTCATCGCTGGGCAAGCCGGTGGAAAACCCGTGCTGTTGTCCGCTCAGAACCTCCTCAATACCTCCGCTGTCATACTACAGGGTGGGGGCAAAGCGGTGCTACTGCAGAATATCAAACCGGTACGTATTTTGCCATGGGAGAGCCATGCTTCAGCACGATCCACTCGTGCAAAGGCATGGCTCTCTCTGTACCACGGCCTCACAGAAAACTGGCGTGATCGGAGTTGTCTTGAGTGTCGTGCATAGAGTGATTTTAACAAAGATCCAACTTTCCTGTTAACTTTCGGGAACGCTCATAAATTCGTATAGAGTATCTAAAAGTAGTAATAACTCTGAATTAAAATAACGTTATTTCACCAGTCTGAAGTTTTTGAAAATTTATATTATTTTTATTGCAGATGGCGCAACAAGTGGTACAACAGACTCCGCAGATACAACACCAACTAGCGCACACGGTCGGTATCTACTGTCTACTTATATAAAACTAGCTGACTGAATGTCTGTCACATTGTCGGACTATATCAGTTATTACTAAGACAGGACGTCTGTCGACTCAGATAGTTAAAGTATAAGACACTTTTTACAGCAATTCTTAATTTTAATGTACATAACTATAATTAGCGTCCCTATCCTAAATCGCGCTAACGATGTTTCTGAGGACGGTAAAACTATGCAAGAACTGAAACGACTTAGTGGGGCTTCTGTTCTGACCGAGCTATGTGTCTGGCTCGGTCGGAAGATATTCCTTTGCGACCCCCAATAAAACGCTTGGCGGTAGCGTCCTAGGTACAATCAGCAAAATTGAAACAGAGCCGGATGCGGATCTAAGTAGGCCACAATATTTTAAACCCAGCCGACTTATCACAATAGGATTGACGTATTCCGACCAAATGACGTAGATCCGCAATCTGGCTCCGTTCAAACTTCCCTGAATGTATATGAGACGGCAAAAAAAGTTGCCCAATAAAAATATAAATTCTTCTTTCTTTTTCCAGGTCCAGATGCAGCAAGTTCAAGGTGTAGCAGGTGTTCAAGGTGTGACGGGTGTGACTGGAGTAGCAGGTGTGCAGGCGGTGCAGCAGGCGGTGCCGGCCGGGCAGCCCGCGGCGCCGCAGACGCAGCCGCTGCTGCCGCGACGGGGGCTATCGCTCACGGTAATACAGAGACTGGTGGAGTGCAGGAGACTTATAGTGCCTACTACCCGACAGATGTTGTCCCGCTTATTTGATTTCAAACCGTTCTCAAGTCTCCTTGAATACCTTAAAATTTTCATCAAAGTCGGTCCAGTCATTTGGAGGATAATAATTAACTATTACACTTTTTAGAGGTATGGCCCAGGACAGGACACTCGCAACACACACAAAAGAGTTGGCCACTGCCTTGCTGGCCTATTCGAGAAGTAATAGGTTAAATTGAGGGAGTAGGGAAGTAGGAAGTTGGCCCTCAGGTTAGACATTCACTTGAGATGTGAGGCCGTGATATTTCTCCCGGCGGACCGGCATACTCGTGTTGAAGCAGGGCTCTCACGGCTTTTGTTTTGCATACAAAACAGTTAAAGTAAATGTGTTTGTGTTTCAGCGGGAACAAATGATGGAGGCGCAGGACATGTTCAGGAACGCGAACCGAGTTACGCGGCCAGAGAAGGCGCTTATTCTCGGTTTTATGGCCGGATCTAGAGGTATTGTATTCTTTTATTTTGTTGTCTGTTGATCTAGTTGGTCGTGGATGACGATGACGAAATTGTGTAGCAAAAGGAGGGAAAGAGATGCGCGTAAATAGATTGAGACAGTCAAAATGTAATAGGATTGTTGTTGGAATGTAGTCATTGTGTTTTTTTAAAGGAAATATTGTAATTCAGTTGAATAAAGGAAATTCTACAGCGTTCAGATAAAATATTATATATATTCTAAATAAAATTTTTGTCATTTTGTTTACCTTGCAATCTTTTTCCAGATAACCCGTGTCCGAATCTCGGCAACATAGTGACAATAAAGCTGTCAGAAAACATCGAGAATGTCCTGCAGTCGGACGATACATACCTGACCATGCTGTCTGAGATGCACTTCCAGATGAACTATAACAATGGACAGTGGACGAGGCTGAAAAAATATAGACACATCGATGGTATGGTACCCCAGAAGATACCACCAGGCTCCACAGTGATATCGGCTAACAACCAGCAACCAATAGTGTCTATAGCAAATCAGAGTGTTAGTTAAGACAGTGAAGTGATGTGATTGTGTAAACTGTTACGTGGGTTATTTAATATTTAAAGATGGTTTACGGCATGGTATGTCACCACAATTGACATATTCAAAAAAGAGCCAGTTATGACTAGTTTATATACATAGGCTTTATGTCACTACAAAATTAGTAGACTAGTTAGCTAGATTAGCAACCAAGCACTGGCAGTTTCGGTTGCTAGACCAATGTCGTTAGAAAATTATAAATATAGCCTAGTTCATAAACTGGCATTTTATTAGTCGGCCGCAGTCATTTTTTGTGTATGTCAGTATGCTACCTTATGACATATTTTATGGATATGTTTGGCACTAAGAGAAAATCTCTAAATTTGTTTTTGTGGACCTGTCTGGATACCACTTATTTTTTAAGCTATAATTATCTTCACTCCTGCAGTACCACTTTTCTCTTTGTTTATTATTTAACATTCTATGGTACAGTAGTGTTCTTATCATGTAAATATTATATATTAACTTTTGATTCTTTAGTAAGATCTTTCTATGCTATCCTTATGAACGTAAAACTTTAAGAAACTATGTAACAGTTTACATTGATGGGAGCGACCGAAATGGACATTATAGAAGTATAGATTTTAAAAATGGATGCGACAGTTATATCAAACGACAGTGTCTTGAGAGTTTGAAATTGTTACTGTCGTCTGAAACATAAAACAACATGGCAGTTTGATTTGTAAATGTTTCATATCTATTTTTAAAAATAATACTCTTGTTATTTATATATGGAATAGTGAAAATAATTTAGGAAAACTGTTTGTTTTTATTGTAAGATATATTTTGAGTATTTTTAAATGAGAATTATGTGAATACACTTTACATTGGACAAGCATACATTATTCCCCTTACTTATAAAAGTGCATTGCATAATAGTTACAGGTTAATCTCTTTATTTAAAATTGTTGAGTTAACACCCTTATAAATACGGTGTCAATGTAATGAAGCTTATTAATGGTACATTCATATTGTTATGGAGCGCAGCGCATAGTGTCGCATTTTTTATAAATTTTTATGTCCGCGTGTGCGGTTATAAAAAGAGTTTAAATTGCGGCTCTATTATGCCACGTCATAATATTCGCATACGTGTTTCACAAAGTTCACTCGAAACTCAACATGATATGAAGACGAATCATTTACATTTCAATGACAGTCATTTTATAACAATGTTAAGAGAAGCTATCGAACGCTTGATACCAATAATATAACAGTCGTGATTTGTTGCACATCTTGTGTATATGTGTATTTAACTTGTTTACACTTCGCGTTATGTACATACAAATTTTACTGTGGCTTGGTAAATCGGGCAAAATAATAAACAATTTGGAGAGAGAGCCATGTACAAGTTCTGTCTCTCTCTCTAACTTGTATGTAACGCGAATGTTATAATTTGTTTGGATGTCGTGTATAGGATAAACTTGTTGATCAGTCTCATAGTTGTAAGTATTGTAATATTGTGTTACTGGCCATACTGTCTCGGGTGATATAAATTTTTTTAAATTTGCAAAATTTAGGAAGCTACTTAGTAGTTTTCGTACAAACACAGACAAAAAAATCTTTTGGCTCCTATGTTGATGCACTAAATAGAAAAACTAATAACGAGGTCACTGTCACTGCCACCAGGGGGTGCTTTTTATTAATTTTTTTTTTTTACATTTTTAACCTTTACTGGACGCCAAATTAATTTTCACAGCTTCAGTATATTGCGTATAGATGGCGGTGGACCCATGCAGTTTGTCGGGTTACGTCAGTTTCTTTTTATTTTAAATAATTTATTTAAAGTTATACGGTCGGGCATAACGCGACTAAGTTACGAAGATTGCTTTTTATGTCTTGATGTAATCACCTGAGTATGTAGGCCGCTAGTTAAGACACTGAAACACCAATGTATTATGTTCCTAATGCTCTGGTCACATTACCGATTCACACATGTGGCTTATGTAAATATACCGTCGAAGAAATTGATTTGTAGTCTAAAGTGACTTAAATTTCCGAGGTCCGCTATTTGGCTATGAATCAACTTCTCTAATAGTACTAGCAGAAAAGCTGCTATTTATATAAATACGACGGACTTACTTAATTCGGTCGCTTCAATTAAAGATCAAGACAAACTGTATATTGACATAACACTACTAAATAACGCGGGCCCATGAAACAAGTTCTTCGATGGTAGGTAAATACACACTATGTCTGTGTTACATTAGTAAGCTACACAATATTATATCTTTGCTTGGTAGACATATACCAGCAGGGTTTGCATGACCCTAAAGTATAAATACTAAAAGCTGACAGATTTTTCGGTTGAACTGACAGATTTGCTTTGTCAATCTGCCATATCCTGCTATAGATTTTTTTATTATGTTTGTCAGAATTTTTAAGTTGCTGTACCTGTAATGTCTGTAACCATCAGAAAATTTATGATTTAGACCCCCTCCCCCTCTTGTCACATGTGGTCACATTTTTAAAACCCATCCTTGTGAGACGTCACAAGTTTGCAATCTTACATGTAAACATTTTAACCGTTCAATATATTGAGTTTAAATTAAATTTGAATTGTGACGTTACAAGACTTTGGAGAAGGGACTTGTCACACCATGTTACTTTTCGTCGACCGTCGAATAATAGTAAAAGAGGGCTTTTACTATTATTTACATTGTTTTTCTTAAAGAGTCTATATCCTTGTCTGAAATTTTTTTTTTGATATACACACAACTGGACTAGGATAATAGAAATAGGTATTATATTGTATTTGTGAAACCGACTTTTTGCCAATAGTGATAACACCGGTATGCCTTACATTTGATTCGCTTTGTATACCATAGATAATAAATAATACACCAAGTAAAGGAAGCACTACGATAGTAGCGACCGTATCTTGTCGCGCGACTTTTCGCGACACTAGTGCAACATGTTTAGAGGTTTTTTAAGGAATTTTTTGTTATAACAAGATTATACGCAAATATTATACAATTTTTTATGCAGCTGTTAAAAATAGTATTAAAAATAAATAACGTTATCTTAAAAACGACGTGGATTGCTGACATTGTCTTACGACAGTGGTTTTTGTCAATGATACTTAAATTACTTGCTTAAGCTGAAAACTGATCGGACGCATTTTTTTTATATAAAGTTTGCTTATTATATAGAGTGTGACAAAAATAAATAATACCTTTAGGTGTGTATGAATCCCCCCTGTAGAGTTTAATGTGAATCTGTAAGAGCATGAAGCGGTTTTTTTAAACTTGGATGGGAAAATCATTTGGCACAGAACCTGTAGTGTAGATCAAGTTGGACACAGGTTAAATAAATAAAACAACTGTCTGACCACCGTCTCGGACCGTGGTCTGTACTGGAATGGTAGCAAACTAGGGACGCCATAGTATCTCCACTCTGTGGTAATACCAATGTCATTCAAGTACAAGCCACACCTCTTCCGAGTACGGAAGTCAATATCGTTTATTATAAATCTTGATAAGTCAATACACTACAGAACCAATCATAAAATAATGCGAAAACTATACAAGGGGCGCATACATATTTTAAATTATTAATAGTTGGTTTTGTTACAACCTGTACAAATCAAATCATCTTTATTTCATCATTTTTATACCCTGTCAGTATGCGGGGTCACTGACCTTTATATGTATAAATCCGCTGGACTGACGATAAACCTAGCCATGGTAAGGCGATTTGATATGCGGTATTTTGGCGCTGATGGCAGTGACGAGCGGGAAAGGAACTAACGATAGAGATGGTACAAAGAGCCAGTATATATCAATAAAAATATGTAATGCATTTCTAATATTTTCCAATTATTTATAACTAACCTTCACACAGTTATAACACAGCCATTTGAAAATTACGTCAGATTTAGTTCTTCTTCCCGACCAGGCGGGGCGCTTCAAGTTGTCTCAGTAATGAGCTGTCATTTCAAGGGGTATCAGTCCAGCGTATTTATATAATAGAGGTCAATGGGATTCCACAACGTTTGAAGAGAGTGCGTTCGGTAGTCCGATTTTTTTCGATCAGAAATCGATGCCTTACTGCCTCAACCTCGTATCTTACAAATGGCTACATTTCATTGAAAAAAAAACGATTGTATTTTTTTCTTAGTAATAGTATAAAACTAGATATGAGATTATTTGATAGATAACAATTTACTTATCAAACAACCTAATATCTAGTTTTGTACAATTACTAGGAAAAAAAAACTGTTTTTTTGTCTCCTGAAATGTAGCCATTTTTAAGATAAGAGATTGAGGCAGTAAGTCATCAAAATTCGGATTATGTACGGCCGGGCTAAACAATAACGTTTCGATTTCGATGGTAAAAGGGTCCAAATAAGTTTGAGGCCTAAGATACACTTCCAGAATAATTGTGACAAACTACTACTTTTATTAATGTCCATCGGAAATTTTAATTTCCTTACATGGGTAAAAAAATATAACTAATATGTTACGTGACGCTTTCCGACATACATTAACAACGTAGGAATACTTTATTGATATGTTTATGTAATGCGAAGTATTTAAAAAAAAAATGTTTATTTTGTATTTAGGTCAGAAATAGGAAGAGACAACAGGCTTTTATGCTATCTCACTCATTTGCTAATTACAATAGTATGGAAAAATAAAAAGATAAATCATAATATTATTTATCTAGCATATAACTGTGCTGGTAAGATTTGTAATGTTAATAATATAATGTACTGTGATGGCAATTGTTTCAGAAAGAGACCATCCACAAGGTACGTTACACAAATTTCATGATTTTCACCTCCCTCTTTCCCCGCCTTGCCAAAGATGGTTCACACATTTTTAAAACTCAATTAAGCAAAATTTAAATTAAAAAAAATAATATTTATAAATGTGATAACGTAAAATTTAGGACACTCCCCCCACTCCTTGTTACACTTCGTGAACCCCCTTTGAGTACTTTATGGACGGTCCTTAGTATGTGTTAAAGTAAAAAAAATCGTACCATTTCATCAGTTACTAAGAAAAAGACGATTCTTTTTAATGGTGAGACTACTAACGCGACACCACACTTCATTTCTATAGAACTGACGTTTTACAAGCGTGAATCTGATGTAAAAACATCACTTTCTATGGAAACGACCGTTACAGTTTTTAAAGTGAAAAGTTATAGAAAACGAGTTTTGCCACTGTCGTGCAAAGAGTGTGAATTATTTAAAAATATATTTTTTCTGCAAGCTTAGCATGGCGACCGAGATATACGAGAGACAACAAATTGTTGGGATAAGATTTGTGCATCTGCCAATTTGTCTATTTTGCAGTAGAGAAACATCTTCTCAGTCGCTATGCTTAGGGCATGTTTCACCACCGCTTACTTATAGTTTCTGTTAGTTGTCCACAACTTTTTTGGCAGATTTTCCATAGAACATCTGTCAAATGAAGTTGGAAACCATTCCTCTACTTATGCTGCGTAATACATTTTTATAATACAGGTTGTAACAAAAGTAAGTGATAAAACTTTGAGGATCGTATGTGTTCCCTGATATAGAGTTCACTGTGAAAGTAGCAGCGTTGAAAGCGAAAAAAATTATAGCTTTTTATCAGGGACACATACGATCCTTAAAGTTTTATCACTTACTTTTGTTACACCCTGTACATGGGATAGGTTCAAGTATATTTGAAACGTAAACAATACAAGATATCGAGTGAGGTCAGACTATTTTTTGGCGGAATTTCATTAAGTGCTAAAGGCGAGACCGCACCATTGCGACACTTCACGGTAAATAGTTTCGTGTCGCTTTCAGTGCAGTGTTACCTTTTTTTTTACACTTAAATTAAGAGTATTCGATCATAATATTATGGCATTTAAGTGTATATAGTTTAATTCGCGTTTCGCTATGTCATATATATACGTGCTTTCAGTTTGTATTAGTTATGTATTTGTTGTATGTTTTTCTAGATATTTAATATGGCGTAACGATTGTATATAGTAGATAGTACAAAAAATATTAAACAAGAATTGATTACAGAAAATGTAGTTGTTTTATTGAAGTATATTTAACCTTACAATGAGAACCTGAGTCCGTGTGGGAGTGTTTTTACTTGGGATTTGTACAGCGCCACCTAGCGATGCTTACGGTCACAAGAACAAATCCCATATAAAATCGCGAAACGCGTTCACGGTCGAATGCAAAAAAAAAACTCAGTACTCGGACCTACAATACGTCAAACTATACAATTTTTGTATGTTTGTTACGAATAAACTGCTATCACTGAACGGATTTCAAAAGTACTTTTGTTATTTCAAAAATTCCTTTATTGTCTAGAAATTGGCGAATTGCGAGTTGAGCTCGCCTACAAAATACTAGAGGTAAAACAAGCGACATCTATTGACAAAGTGCGCTGCTAAGCCGAGACGCGATACCATGTTATTGTTTTCATGATACTTTTGTAAAATAGGATAGATGTCGCTCTCTCGTTCCCAGTTAAACTATCTCCGAGCCTACAAAGTTTTATACCCGACCACTGAAGATATACTACAGCTATTCTAAGTAGGCCCACTCTTCAGAATAATCTCAATTCCTATTAAAACCCAATCCGATTGCAATCCTAATTTTGCTGTCAGTTCATGTGCTACTCTTGAGTGCAATTGAGACAACGTTGTATTTAAATTAAAATTGCCACCGGGATTGTCAGTGGCGTAACTACAAGGTGGCAAGCCGGCAAAATGCCACGGGCCCTTAGCCGGAATCCCTTCGATCAGCCTCCTAGACACCACTTGTCTAGGGGGCTTTATTTTTATATTATTTCTTACAATAATCGCTTGACGTGTTTTTGTATTGGATTGACATAGTGGAACGAAAACTAATTTGCCACGGGCCTCGAACGGTATAGTTACGCCAGTGGGGATTGATTTAGCCCGCGTGAATAAATGTACATATAAGTCCTTTTTATTTGCTTTTTGTGCGCATGCAGATCCGAGTCCGATTCAGATTTCTCTCTCTCTCTTCCAGTCGCAATCAGAACCGGGTTACCCTTTCTATCGCCCAGAACCGGATCCAAAAAATTGCAGAACCGGTTTCACCTGGATGCAAGCCCAAGCCTTCCCTGTTTAAAGTACAGCTATTTAGACATGGCGTCGTATACAATCGCCAATGAGCGAGTGACCCGCGACAATAGGGCTGCGGTGAGGGGACTGTATTGATTTGATTTATGTACTGATAGCACTCTCCACTGTGTACAGGGCCGGCATTACTAACGATACCCTGGGCGACCCCTCATTTTAATTCAGACTACTATTTACCCGCGTCTTTGTTTGGGAATCGTTTATCCCACTGAAGCTTTTGATCGGATTAAAAATATATATATATTTTAAGTCAGCTTATACCTGTATACGGAACCCTTCGAACTTGAGTTCAACTCGCACTTGGTGAATTTCCTAGATATTATTATAGCCTATGTCAATATGTAATAAAATAGCAATTTATCGATTAAAGAATTATTGAAATCGGATAAGGAGACCTAAAATGGTCGTAATAGTATAATTGCAGAGGAATAGGAAATATGCGTGTAAAACAAAATTTATTGAATGCAAATTATTACGATAGTGGCTTAAAAGATATACAGAATCACAAAAAATCTCTGAATTCTGTTGAGAAATAACTAAGATATTAGCGATGTAAGTTTTCTACCCATCTCTTTTTCTTAAAACGTAATTTAGTATGAACTTTGTATGCAGATTATGGAATTTGACGTCACAATTTATATCGGATCTCTCTTTCTAAGTGACTACTTTAAAGGCTTGTAACTTGTTTTGTTGTTATTTTCAATTTTATCAAAAAACTGATTGGACTACATCGTTTTCCAATACCGTAAGATTTATTTAATTAAATAATAAAATCATGCACATTCCCTATTGCTCTGCAATTCGTTTCAGTACATTTTTGTACATTATAAAAAATTACGAATATTTTTAATAAAATAGTTACTTCAAATTCAATTTCAATTGATTGTGAAATTATTTATTACCACTATATAGACTACTCCGTCCACAAAATAGGGATGGGTCATATGACCCCGCAGGAGATCTTTATAAGACGATAGAAGAGCATAAAACAATAAGATTTTGTTCTATGATTTCACTGTAATGCCGTACTAAATATATGTCCAAAATGTACTTAACTAACTGTAATTTTAGAATTTTAGATTTCTCACCAGCACCCGGTTGGACAACTTACAAGTGAAATCATAGAACAAAATCTTATTGTTTTATGCTCTTCTATCGCCCTAAAAAGGTCTCCTGCGGGGTCATATGACATCCATTTTGTGAACGGCCAAGTAGCCTTAAGCCGGCCGGCCTGCTTAAATTATATTTTTCAATGTAAATTGATGTAAATTTCACTCGATTGCAAATAAAAATTTGAGTTTGAAAGTAATCTATACAAACGACTTCCTCTTAGCAATTTTTGTAAGTGGCCAATTTTGAATTTTGAATCAGCAGTACTTTTAGAGCTTATCCGTAACAAACATACTAAAATACAAATATTTCCTCTTTACTAATTGTGTAAGAAGTTAGATAAAGGGAAGGCGTGCAGCGCCCTATTATACTCAGCGCGGCGCCCCGTGCGGTCGCCCAGCGTGTCCCTCCTCTAACGCCTCCACTGACTATGTAAAAAAACAGGGTGTAGACAACTTGCATTTGGTTTTCCGATACTCAGTTTAAAAAATATCTACCAAAAATTTTCAATTTATAAGTCACTATAACTCGAAAGCGGTGAAACTGAACTGGCTCATTTAGTGTTGAAATATTCGTGAAAATGGGATAGTTCATATTACTAAGAAAGTGATAAGCACCAGTAAATACCCGGTCGTCTATTCTAACTGCATATGGGAGTAGCTTTTGCTGGCGACTACGTCTGCGTGAAACTTTATAAAATTACCCCTTTTTTACAATATTTTTTTTTTTACTACTCGGTTTCTATTGGTTGTAGCGTGTTGTTAAATAGACTTAGATAAATGAACTAGAAAACACAAAAATATTATTTCAATTCCGGCCAGTAATTTCTAAGATTAGCGCGTTTACACAACAACTTTCATCTTTAAATTATAAATTAGGATTAGATTATTTGTACTGACCTAACGCATCGCATGCGATGTAATTTTTAAATTCTATATATGCTATTCGTGAATTTAAAACAATACATTACGATAGATTCCACTTAGTATAATATATTGTCTATCCGCTAATAATGATGTCATAACACAATGTTGAGTCACTCATATTCAGGAGACACTTAGGTTAGGATAGCAGCTAACCTAACTGTCTCCTGAATATGAGTGACCACTAACCTAACCTAAGTTTCTCTTCAATATGATTGAGGTTAGGTAAGCCGCTAACCTAACCTAAGTGTTTCCTCAATATAAGTGAGGTTAGGTTAGCCGCTAACCTAACCTAAGTCTCCTCAACATGAGTGAGGTTAGGTTAGCCGCTAACCTTTTTTTTGCACCAAAATATGCATTTACGCATTCCGCGGAGAATGATGGAGATCCCTCATCATCCGCGGAATGCGTAAATGCATTTTCTGGTGTAAAAAAAAGCCGCTAACCTAACGTAGCCTGAGTGACTCCCAAAAATTTCTACATTCAGCAAGATTAATAATCGGTTGCAAATATGCATTTTCAATTTCTTTTTGATAACTATGACTTTGAACAAGTAAAATTTTTATTATCTATCATTTAACATTTTGAATGGATTAGATAAAACCATAAATCTTAGGAACGTTGCGGTTATTTAAATCTACTTATCATTACAAACCGCACACATTCACCACGAAGAATTATTCGTATAACAATAGTGTTACTTTTACGTTGACGCAACAATGTAGATTATAAATCGATATGACCGCAACCGTTTGCAATAAATTTACCTTCGACTAGACCCTATAAGCGATGAAATAAAGATCATAATGTCTCCAAACTAAAATTGTGTTTTGTTATAATTCGATATCATTAGCGACGACAAACAGCGCCATGGGTGGCCGCCATGTTTTCCCGCGCATCCGTTTGTCATTTCCTGATGTTGCATTTGCACAAGTCAACGTTAAAATGGCGATATAAACATTTATAATTTTAACGTTAAGGTACTAAAGTCATTTACATTTGTAAAAAGTTTCTAAGGATATTTGAATATATTTTATAATTGTGCTGAAATATCCTTGTAATACCTTTTAATTAATTTTTATGAAATATCCTTGTAATACCTTTTAATTATTTATTTTCTTATGGTTCACATTATGGTTTGCAAACTGAAAACTTATGTTTTTAATTTTTTCAAGCTTTGGCCCACTACACTCTCCCACCACTGCATCTCCTGTGTCGCAAGGTTTGACAACATTATCCAAATACGAAAACCCTTTGATATGATCTCAGGGAGCTCGAGAGACATTTTACAGCGGTCTTGTAACCCGCAACGAAATTAATCAGAAGAAGATAGGAGCACAAATCCCCTTAAGTTTAACTCCCCATACAAAGCGGGAGACCGAACAAAGTTGTAATGACCGAAAGTCGAAGAGTTTAAGAAGAAGCACCACGGGAAAACACGTTATTAAAATTGCGACTCCTTATTCTTGAGATAAGTTGAGAAACAATTGTGACAAAAAAGCTTTATGGCACAGAAGTTCCTAGGGCTATCTACGAGATTATGTAGGTTGTTGAGCATTGTACTTCTTTCGTCGTGCCAGAGACCACACTCCCCGCTAAAAGTTAATGCCACTATTATCAAAATAAAAATTCACACGGCGCAGTATGCACATCGTAACCATGAAGCAGGTCTTTAATGTAATTCCTGTATTACCACAAAATGCGTGGGATCCGGCAAAGCTGTACAAAGCTGTACAAAGTTAAACGGTGCAAATAAACAAACATAAAACGTGAATCGAATCGATCACTTTTTGGCGCGAAGTAAAAAAAAACGGTGTGCATTGATCTGTCAACTTTGACGTTTAATGTCAAGTGCGCAAGTTTTTTTTATGCGCAACTTGTGCCGAGACGAATTGCGCGACGCCGTGAGAAGTCAAGATATGAATGAGCATTGTAATGACCAGTGTAAATAGCCCTATTTGTGAGGAGTTTAGGACTTTATTTGAACAAGTAGGGTGACCATGCAATCTTTTTGAGACATATTGAGTTGAGTTTGTAAGAAAATTGTTTTGTACTCGTATATTATATAGACTGGCTACTATAAGTTGAACCTAGAAAAAATCTTCCAAATTCAAATGTTCTGTAGATGGTATCACACAATTGTAGTGGCGTGAAAAAAGATTTTGATCGTTTTTCAGATCAAAGGTGTTTCAATATTCGATTTTGTAAAAGTAAAATGTTATTTTTATTGAGATTATTAGGATAAAGTGTTGATTGTTATAAATAAATACAAAGTATGTTATTCGAAGTATAATGTATTTGCTATAATCAAAATCAGACTAATTTATAAAATAAAATACCCGATGGAGGGACAAAATCCTGTTTCTCATATCTTATTAAATTATGGCAAATTTCAGTAAAATTGGTTCACTGGTTTGGGCGTAAAGAGGTAACAGATAGACAGACAGATTTTTTTTCACTATTATAATATTAGCATGTGAGTGAATATTATATAAGACGTCTCCTGTCATGCAACCTTACATCAAACTATTCCTACGTCCTGTCCCGCGTAGTCCGCAATCCGCGGCCACCCTACCTTTTGTACAGTAGTAACGTTGTAAAAAATACCGTAGGCGTGACACTGGCCACCTGACCGAGGTTCCCACAGCAACCTGATTTATTGCCATGGGACTAAAGTCTATTCACGCCTAATACGCCAGTTTAGGATTCAGAAGCAATACCTTGACTTATAAGAAAAAAAAATTGACAACATATAATCCAGGAAGCTCAGCCAAGACCTAAACGTTTTCGCTCTTCTTAATATATAAAATTCTTCTGTGCGTGTGTTTGTCACTGAACTCTTTCCAAACGACTGGACCAATTTTGATTTGAGAACGGCTTAGATTCACAAACCAAGACCGGCAGGACAACGTAGTGAAGATATAAATATAGTTAACAACATCCAGTGATATAATGCACTGTCAGAGAAGTTGGTTCACAGCCAGAGAAAACAGAGAAAGATCACAACATACGCGGAAACATGTTCCGATCAAACGACATACGTAGGTCCGTCAACTAGCTATAAATCCATTTCTTCTTTTTTTATGATATTTAGGGGGCAAACGAGTAGACGAATTACCTGATGGAAAGCAACAGCCGTCGCTCATGGACGCTCGGTACATCCTAAAAATCGCAAGTGCGTTGCCGGCCTTTTATGAGGGAATAGGGAATGGAAATAGGGATAGGGGGGTTAGAGAAGTTGGGCCGCCGGTAAACTCACTCACCGAACGAAACACGGCACAAAGCCGTTTCACGCCAGTTTCTTATGAGACCGTGGTATCACTCCGGTCAAACCGGCCCATTCGTGCAGAAGTATATCTCTCTCACGGCAAAAATCTCTCCGATGGTACTATCTTTTATTTAACTTTGGTTTGCGTGGAATTTTAAGACATACAATTTCAAGTGCCACGAGTGCCGAATGAGAGTTTTTATTTGACATTCGACAATGAACGCGTTTCGCTTTTACTAGGACTTCTATATGAGATTTGTACATGTGACCGTGAGCATCGCTAGGTGGCGCTTTACAAATCCCATATAAAATCCTGTGTAAACGCGAAACGCGTTCACGATCGAAAGTAAAAAAAACTCTCACTCAGCACTCGTACAGTATCCTATTATAAGAGTCAGCTATCTGTAAGTATTTCATCAAAATTCGTTTGGCATTTTCGGCGTTATAATATAAAAAAGTGTAAATCGGCCATAAGGCATAGGATAAACTGAAAACAAAGTGATCGGACGTGGCTGACAGCCCATACAAAAACGTCCGCGACTGACCTCAGACGACGCTGACAGCCCATACAAAACGTCCGCGACTTAGGCGGAAAACACACTGGTCGGACGCGACTGACAGCCGCGATCTAGATAATAATTTTACATTGAAGTGTGCAAACTATAAAGCGTAAGTCGCGGACATTCTTTATGAGCTGTCAGCCGCGTCTGACGTCAGTCGCGGACGTTTTTGTATGGGCTGTCAGCCACATTCGATCAGTTGGTTTTCAGCTTTACGTCTTATAGTTTTTACACTTTGATGTACAATTATTATCTAAATCGCGGCCGTCAGTCGCGTCCATTAGGCTCGTTCGATCAGTATGTTTTCCGCTTAAGTCGCGTCTGATTATATTTTTCGCTAAAGTGAATTCAAAAATGCCATATTATATGTCACCAAAATCTATGGACACTGTATATTGCCAGGCTGGAGGTCAGTTTTTTCATCCACACACCTGCGGAATTCGAAAAAAGAACAACAAATGTTTACTCAGCGTCATTAAAGCGACAAAGGTTTCATTCATGTCTTCGAACCTCCTTGGATATTTTTTTATTTACTGCCAGTATCAAATTTTTAACAATAAATTATCTATTCAACGAATTTGTAAAAATCGTAGGCGGGTTAATTTAAAAATATGTTTAACCAGAGATTTAGCTTTTAACAATAGGAACGGTCGTGAGAATCCTATTCTATAAAAACACGGATAATTTTTTTATGTGAGCTATACTAACGGACCTTTAATAAAAAGTTTAAAGTTGATTCTACTTTAATAGTAAAGTTGCCATTTTCTTTGCACAAATAAGTACAATTCCATTAGAAATTGTTGAATAAGAAAAATCTGGCATTCGAAATTTAAATCCGCAATTTATTCGCGTCATATAAAGATGTCACGCTGACTGAATGACGTCTTTGCAAAGTAATTGCAATTTAAAAAGTTATCTCGCAAGTCGTAAACTCATGCTGTGTTGACTTCCGAATTTCATTATTGTTGCTTACCTTCTTCATAGTTATGTATAATGTCTATTATGAGTCTTATGACATTGATATAAAGGTGATGTAAGTGGCAAAATAAATCTAGAAAAATAGTATTAACTTTGGTTGACCGTCGTGGGAAATGGTCCAATTTGTTACACAATCATTATTTTTATTGGCTTACAGCTTTCTTTATTTAAAATTTTCACACTATTGATAAACTTCCATACGGCATAATGCAAAATGGTATGTCTGTCGATTACCTCCTCTGCACGCCTATGACCTTGAACAAATTTTGCTGAATTTGGTATCCAGGAGATATTTTGAGTATCGGGAAAAGAATAAGGACACAAGGATATTTTTTATCTCGGTACGATCCGTACCGAGATCCGTACCGCGCGAATCATGATAAACTTTTTTTTATTATCTTTATTTTTTTTATGATAAACTTTGCAGCAATTGGGTTTCGGGCGTCATCATGTCTAAGGCCGTCACCGTCAAAGAGATTATTTTGACTCGATAAAAAGATATACAGTATGACAAAGACTTTTCATACAAAGCTGTAATTTCGTTTCGATCGTAAGTTGATGCGATTAGCTTGACCTAGGTTAGATTTGAGGTTACTGATTTTTCGAAAAAAAAAATTCGTTATTTCTGATTTACAACATTTGTGTTGTGATTTTTCTTAGCAAATCCAAATATCTCCAGGCAAAAATAACAATACCAGTCCCAAGCGCTTATCAAGTATTATAATAACTAATAGCTCACTCCCTATAAAATCTCAACAATGAACCAACAATGGTTGCGCATTTCTTAAAATTCCTTTATTATTGCAAGTGTGACACAATGACACAGAGTCAAAATATTTCTCTACTAATTGTTCAAAATGGCGGCCGGAAGTCCGCACTTCGATGACAGCACGCGATATTGTGGAGTGATGGATCGATTCTTTTATTAGCCGTGCGATTAGAAAGCATTTTGGTGTCGTTTTTTGTGCAACAGAAGCCCAAAACTTGCTCTTGATATATTTATATAATTTTAGTCAATGCGTATCGTATACGAAAAAAAAAGATGTTGAAATATCACTCTAGTAGTAACAAATATGAGAATTATTATTTTCCTGCTTTTCTCTTGAAATTTTTCTTTATTTTCTTTGCTATAAACCTCACGGAGCCCGAGCCTTTTCCAATGAATGCAAAACTATCGAAATCGTTTCGTGCGTTCTGGAGTTATAGCGCCAGGAAAGAAAGCCCAACTTACTTTTTTATATAACCAATTTTTTTTTTCGGAATGTAAAGAAGTTTATAATTAGATAGAGTGTAACAAAAGGGACTGATAAGGAAGAGATATAGAGTTCACTGTGAAAGTAGAGCTGTAAATTTGTTTTGTGATTAGTACGGGAAACCGCGATATGAGTTTGCCGATACATATAACTTTTTTTACATATGAAATTTCACCGTGAAGTCTGTATAAGGGAATCACATATACGCCAAAGTATTATCACTTATTTTTATTAAACGCTGTATCTATACTAATATTATACATGCGATAGTCTATCTGTTACCTCTTAACAACCAAACCTCTGAACTGATTTTGCTGAAATTTGGTATGTAGAAACTTTGAGTCCCGGAGAACACACATGGGATACTTTTTATCTGGGAAAAAAGTACGGTTTCCGCGCTATAAACGGACATCATCCAGTTATATGATAATATTATAATCCAGAACTAAAACTACTATCTAGCTCGTACTTTGTTAAGTATACCTTTGAATCTGTAGCGTAGTGTTGCTGCCCCGGGCGGCACTTTTTATGGGGCGGCAAAATTTTATAGGAAATAATAAAATATTCTAAATATTTGACAATTTCATATTTAAAAAAATATATTTTTTATTTAAAAAAAAAGCACGGAATATTTTATATTATATACTTATTCTCTGGCGAATTCTCGGAATTCCATACCTACGTGCGTAATTGCAAAATACTGATGACGCCGACGGTTCTTGCCGAGAAATTATTAATTTAAATATTGATATCGTGTTGCCAAATTTTATTCTGGCCAATAATTTTTCGCAGCATAACTACAATGTAACATCAAATTATGTAAGACTAGTATCAGTATGGGCAGACAAAAATCAACAATAACATTTTTGAAAAAATTGTAGGGGGGCGGCAAAATTTTCCGAGGGGGCGGCAAAATGGTCCTCCGCCCCGGGCGGCCGATGCCCTCGCTACGTCACTGCTTTAAATACATTTTGATTTCTTTAGCCCTAAAAATCTCTATCGGCTCTAAAGCGTCAATTTACGCAAAAAATGCAGTTTTTCGAATGTTAGTTCTTATCTTTTGACATGTAAATAACAAAATGTTTACAACGCTAAGTAAATGTAAATGGACACTTTAGGACCGGTAAAATTATTTAAAATAAAATAATGTGGATTTGATGTAAACCTAGATACACAAGCTAGATTATGAAAAGAAAAGTGTATCGGACAAAATGAGTCTTTTCTCAAAGGTTTTAAGATGTTAATTATTCGCTTCTTCCACTTATATCCTCAATTACGGTATTCGCGTCGTAGATGTCGAGGTGCTACGTTGCTACGGACGCACAATGTGTTGCTACGTTGAGAGGCTACGAAACTTTTGTTCGAACCGTATAATTTCGTACTGCCTAATCGATCAATAAAAAAAACTACATTTTCTTGAATTAACAAAAAAGGTTATATAGTAATGCAAACTAAACGTTACTTTAAAATGTTTTCTTTCCATAATATTTATTTTATTGCTTATTTTATATCTCTTGTTGTATTTAGGAATTCTCCATTAAGTACCTAATACCATAAGCATACGCTACCTACGGACAAATAATAAATTGTTTGTATGAATCATAATAGAATTATTTCAAATAACAAAAAAGTATATTCTGAATATGGTACTTCATTATTTATTTCTAACCCGTGTACTTGACTTATAAACTTAGGTAATTATTGATAAATGATGTATTATATTATATACAATTACACACTGAATAGGCAAATAAAAAGTTAACTATTAGTAGAAAATATTATATTTATTTGGCATACCTGTTTAGTATTTATAAAACTTTTGCACACAAATAATTGACAATCGTTCATAACTTCAAGTCGTTATTATTCTAATTTTATACTTACATTTATAAATTTCTTTAACTCCTAATTATTTACAATAAATTTTGTCTAAAAATATACATTTTCTATTTAAGTTTTCACTTTAGTCAGTTAAACAGTCTTGTTAATTTGAATCTTACAACACAAACGATAAAGAATTTATAATGCCTGTTCAAAAAATATTTAAAAAAAGGTTTTGAAAATTTATACAGCAATTAATATCTTTTAAGTATTAGACAACGTCTTTTCTAAGCAAAATTCCTTTTTTCGAAATTAAATGACAGTTATATATTTTCTAATAGCCGTACAGGTAAGGGAATCCGACATGCGGCACGGCCGATAGAGGTACGAAAACTGGCATCATTCTTTCAGCCTGAAGGTAGTGTGTTCTAGTATGCTTCTTCAAGTGGTCCCTTCTTCCGAACTTCTTACCACAAGTAGAACAAGGGAAGGGACGAACACCGGAGTGAATTCTCTTATGCCTCGTCAGCTCCTCGTTCCTCGTGAAGGTTTTCCCGCAGTTCTTCTCGTCACACTTGTACGGTCTTTCCCCGGTGTGGATCCTTATGTGACCTTTGAGTTGGCCGTTATTCGAGAATCCCACTTGGCAGTGCGGGCACTTGTATTTTTTCGGTCGTTGTTTCCTCGCGTTTAGCAGTTTCGTTTCGTTTTCTTGCTGCATTATTCTCGCATATTCTAACTCCATGGCGTACCCCTGAGCTATCGATTCTAGAAGAAGAGGATCGGTCGCTGGAACTCCTAATGATTGTGCTATATCTGTCGATATGTAGTCTGGGACGTAACCATGGTTGTACAAGTGCGGGAGTGTATGTAGATTTCCTATCGGTACTTCGGTTGCGGGCTTTGTTTCTTTGCTTTCAGTTTCTTTCACTTCCTTCTTGACTTTTTCCGGTTCTTTGAGCAGTCTGTCGCAACACTGCGACAGACTCGCAACAGGTGAGTCTGGTATTTGAGTTTTTTCGTCTAAATCCGTCGTAGTGGACACTGTAGCGTCTTGGTGAAGATTTTCAGATTTCCTAAACGTTCCACGAATTTTTCTCAATCGGTTCTCTCGTTTTTCGTCGAACCTCCTTTTCTTTTCGACTTCTCTTTCGTTATTTTCACTAACATCCCAGGGACGAAAGATCCTCTGCTGCACGGATAGCATGACGGAAGATGTTTCACACACAAATGCAACAACAAACTGAGACCCTTTTCATTTCAACAACTTTTATATACATTCCTTTAACAATAAATTTAATAAAAGCTCAAAAGAGGGATCGGCGACGAACGAACGAAAGAGATGGAATATTTTTCAATTGTTGCACACTTGAAAGTTTGCAAACTTTTTCTAACGCAACTCCATTCGGCGAGTCGTCCGAAAAGTTTTTATTGTTGGACGTTAAGGCCGAATGTCGCTCGGCCGTTGAGCGCGAGTTGTGTTATTTTTTTTTCCTGAGCTGTCTTCTATTGAGATAGGGGTGTGTAATGTTATTTATGTTGATTTTTGTACGATGTCTAGAGGCGGGCATGGGGGCCGAGCGTTACACTTGAGTGGTTTCGGCCCTCGCAGCTGCTAGATTGTTTGTTTTAATGGTTTTCGCGATTGTTGCGGCGGGATTTATATGTTACATACACGCCACAATGGCGGCGCATTGTTCGATTTTTGAATTCGAATGCTGGCCATATGGCCATAGATTGGGACTCGGGATCTAGACGAAAGTTGTCAAAAGAAGGTTTGAATTTTTTTTTTCATTTCCGAACTTCAAAGAAATGATAACAATATTTTATCTATATATAAAATAACAATGACTGACTGATTTATATTTGCCGAGCAAAAACTGTTAAAGCTACAGCCATGAAATTTAGTGAGTAGGATTGTTTCATTGGGTAGACACCCGTTTACAAAGGAATTTTAAAAATTCTACCCCTAAGGTGACGAAATAGGGGTTGAAAGTTTGTATGAAAATACTTCTTAATGCGAGCGAAGCCGCGAAAAAAAGGTAGTAGAAATATATAGACGAAACACATAGACGACGATGGCGCAGTGGTTGGGCAACTTGGGGGTCGCGGGTTCGAATCCCGCCGACGGAACAAAAAGTTTTTCAAAGTTCCCGAGTCGTGTGTATTAAATTTGTGTGTCATATTATGAAAATCTTAAATATGTGTATAGTATAAATGTATTAAATATTTCCGTTGCCTGGTAACACAATAGACAGTTAGATTTTTTTTTATTTTTGAGTAAATACATGTAAAAAGTTTCTTGGATAGACAAGAAAAAAATCTCCTAAAATTTGAGCTTGATATCTTAAAAATTGAGCTGGCGCATAGGGGGTCCCCTTTCCCATTTAAAATGCATTGAAAAAAAAACTTTTTTTTTTTAATTTTCAATGTAAATCATCGAAAAACATTTTTGTTCAAATTCCTATTTTTATAATCTCATAGGAAATTAAATTCTCTACAAAAAAGCTCTCTTGATGCTGTATGAGGCTGAGCAAAAAAAAAGAAAAAGAGCTTTTTTGTAGAGAATTTAATTTAAGTTTTATATTATTAGTTTTATATTATTAGTATAGACTAGTATAGATAAGAAAACATAAAATTATTTTGCAGCTGAATTACAAATAAAAACTTCTTAAAAATAGCAGAAAAACTTCTTTCTTTTTTAATACGGTTTTATACAAAATAGAGGTCGCCCTGTGGTCGAAATTAGACCATAAATATAATATTTAGTCCATCGTATATAAGAGCTATTAAAAATATATATATTAACTATTCTTAATTCAATCGCTCGCTATTTGGACCATTTTAGAAGATTTTATTGAATTTTGATCTTCTTTTGTCTCATCAATAAGCAATCGCACCCACAAAATATACGCTACATTTTTTTTATTTTTCTTTATTAGAGGTTCTAACAATGTTTATCGGAGCCAACGTCTCACATCCAGGAAGATGTATCATTCGACAGGTACAATAAAATTTATTCTATTGAAATCCCCCAAAAGTGGAGGCGAAATTAAATATCAAGACTTTATTCACGTCCATAACGGTTGCATAACAACGTCCAAAATTATTTTACCTTTAACATAACCTCAATGCTGACGACGTAAGGGTCAATCTAGGAATTCCGCTGTGAAATAAGTAAACAAAATGGCTGACGATCGATCAAGCGAGACACGAATTTTGACAGATCGCGCCAATTCCAAAATTCGTTCGGATACTTGCGGCAATCAAGAGTATTTGTTTGTTGAGATTGATCCGCACGATCAATTTTATCTGTGACGGCTTTTTGTGAATCCAGGAAACTTGTGTTTTTTGGGCGTGTTATTTTTATTATTTCGTGTTTTGTAAAGCACTTTTCGAATATCAAGGACAATATGGTTCGTATGAAATATAACTTCATAATTCAAATTTCGTAAGTGATCCTATTTTTGCCTAGCCAATTTTATAACTAAGTTTCTAGCGTTGCTATAATAATCTGCAGCATCGTTCGCTTATAAAATTCATCTCATGAGACCGACATTTTCATAATTATATTTTGTTTATATGCTACTATCTTATGTAAAAGATATTTTAGTTTTCAATAGATGAAAAACATATGATGTTGTACAATTTGCATAATATTAAGCTATAGTAATATAGCTTTAACCACAAAACCAATTTTAGTGAAATATAGTATGTCGAAGATCTTTCAGACCCAGGAAAGGACGTAGAATTGTATGGTATTGTGAATTTTGCTGTCGAATAATTTATTATTATTATTAATACTACTCGTTCCGAAAAATAAAGGATTCCTACGCGATATATTTGATACAATGGATAGCGGGCATCAACAAGTGCGCAATAAAAATGGTCCTAAGTTACAAATTCTATTAAATACCAAAGTATATAACAGCAAAAGTATTCGCGAATTAAAAATAACTTATCATGGTATAAATCACTTTTTTATGGACGTATCAAATTTAACCTTTTAACGTACAGGGTGTTTCACGGAATCGCTGGCGTCTCCGCGTCTGGGATCATGAATGGAGACATCGTACATTCACACAATGCGTTATAAGATTTACGATCGGTTTTGTTCTAGCACTCGAGAATTGGTTGTGGTCAAACAGGACCACACAGGACACTGTACAGCGTGATATTTTATACGGATACTTGTGAAAAAGTTAAAAATGAGTTTGAAAGATATGGAAGTTATTATTATTATTATTATCATTATTAAATTTTGCAAATTTAAGTTTTAACACTTTCGCTGCATTTGCGCAAAACCTGTACTTATTGCTGTGCATTACGAACAAAGTTTGTTCATACGTACTTTTCCTTCTCTGCCTAGCGACCGTTATTATGATGTACCAAGACCTAACTTCTAGGTTCCATACTGACATAGAAACTGCTCAGACTAAACTTTTTTTGCTGCCATACAAATGGAAATTTAAATACGTTAAAATAATTGTCGTAATGCAGCGAGAGTGTTAACTTAAGCTTTCAACACATTTAAGGAATCAAATTTGAGAGCACCCTATGTATGGGCGTTCCAATTGAAAGTTCCTACGACAGGCGTAGTAATCGGCCATAGTATAATCCATTCAGAATTATTTTACCTTGGAGTTTCGTTTAAAATGAGTCTTAAGTCGCTGTTATAAGAGCCCAGGCTCAGGCAAAATTAATGGGAACGAAGTGTTACGCAAATGCGAAAAAATCTCAAATTGTGTTGTCACGCTTCTAACCATACGCACTGACATATTATGAAGATTTATACGATTTTTATAAAGAAATTAGAACGTTAAAGTATATTAAATCGTATAATAAATTTATCTTCAATGAGTTTTGTGAATGAATTCAGAATGAATGGACCACCAATGATAGTTTTATAAAAAATGTGTCAATTAATACATTTAGGTAGAGTATCCGAACGGCTGGCAAAATTGTGTTTCATGGCTTTTTTACGATCTCGTTTGCGCGAAAATTTTCCGGGGATCTTAAAAGTTCTATCGATAAATACATAGGATAAATACAGTGCATGTTTTATTTGATGAAAAATATAATAGACGGTGAGAACCTAGTTGCCATTTTTATGACCGATTAAGTCGGACACTAGGTTTTCTATACTAGTCTACATTTATGGTATTTTTGTCCAATGAAAGCTCATCCAATCCTAGTTTTTTTGATTACCTAATACTGCCGTCCTCAAGGTAAAATGCCGCTATGTACAAAAAGTACTTTTTGAGTTATGAGCAAAAAACGCCTCGATTTTTCTATGGGCTTCTACTTCATAATGTCAATATCTATATATATATAAAAGAAAGTCGTGTTAGTTACACCACTTATAACTCAAGAAGGGCAGAACAGATTTGGTTGAAAATTGGTAGGGAGGTAGCTTAGAGCCAGGAGACGGACATAGGATACTTTTTATCCCGTTCGACAGCGTTCCCGTATGACTTGACATGAAACGTCAGTCACTGTAAAACGTGGTATAACAAAAAAATTTTGCAACTTTTTTTTAGGTTTCAGCACTGCACACTTTTTTCTGGATCACTGTACTATAGTTATTTAATTTTTTTTTGTATTTTTTCCAATAAAAAAACCTAATCTGCTTATTTATTGCCATTAAGGCGGAACAAAGTTCGCCGGGTCAGCTAGTTTTTAATAAATACATGACCGATTTTGACAAAGTCATCATCAGGTGCTTTGTTGAAACCGGTCGTGTATTTATTATAAACTAGCTGGTGACCGCAACTTTGTTGCGCAAAAATTTGATCATAACACGGGAACCGTACATTTTCCTACATGTTGTCCAGACCTAAAAGCAATTAAACAAAAAAAAAGATTTATTCAAATCCGTCCAGTAGTTCTGGAGATTAGCGCGTACAAACAGACAACTTTCTTTGTAGATTTGTGTTCTATTACTGTTACTAAGCCATTGATTAGTTTATAAAAATATTAATTGTACAGACACGGCAATTTTACTGTTTTATTATATTTATATGTAGATATAGATTCTAAAATCTAAGAAAAGTGTGTTTCATTAGGTATGAACATGAATTTCCACCGTGAATCAACAGTACAATCAATCATATATATTGTAGAAATGATCTATGTATGACCATTGATAATTTCAGCCAAGGTGAACTCGTTGTTCTCTCTGACGGAGACGCTGGCGGCGCTGCTCTTCCAGCCACTGTACGCGTGGCTGTATATGAAGACACTGCACGTGCTACCTGGAGCGGTGTTCCTTACTACGGCAGCGCTGATCGTACCCGCAGTGGTTATACTCATGTAAGTACCTAACAAATACGTCATTTGGTCGGACTAGCATGGAACAATACGTGATCCGTCGGCAAGGATTCGACAAATCACGACCTAAGTGCTTAGGCCCGTTAATTGGTTAAGAATCACTACTCAAACAGTACTGTCAGAGAAATTAATTCTTAACCAGTTGACGGGCCTACGACGTTTTATCGAAACATTACATCAGAGTATAAATATCGCAGGCAACTCCCGGTGTTTAGACGTTTGATAGGACAAAAACACGCGAGGTCCAGGGTTTTTTTAAATTACTTTTAGGCTGATTTGTTTACTGTCGACGTAAAACTAATCTTACGCCGACTGCACACGTACGGTCGGCGCTGATGACCTGAGGCAGAGTATATAGAAGAAGATACTGAGTGAATATTAAAAATACCTAAAATACGGAGAAATTGACTTGAAAATTGAATTGAGAAGTGACAAAAAGACTAATACAATACATTTTTAGGTAGGTGTCTCACCATTAAGTGAAAATTAGATTATAGCAGAATACATATACTCGTATAGCTTACCTTTCCTGTTTAATAGGAAGGTAATCGGAACGTAGACAATTCCGGAATTGATGAATTTCTAAGACATTTAAACACACAGCAATAGCTTTTCCTGTGATTAATTATATATCAAATATTTTTCAGTCATTTATCTGTAACTCTTGATGTAAATAATGTGTCATCAGTGTTCGTCGATACTCGAAAGCGACTATGTAAATTAGTATGTCAATTTTAGTTTTACAAGTGACCGCCAGGGGCGCTGTAAAATTTTGCCAGATTAAAAATTTATATATTCGCTATCGAGCGTCGAGCAAATTAATACTATTGCTTCAAACTCCTGGTATCCACTCCAGCAGGGTTAGTATAGCAGTTTCTTGACAATACTTCGGAGAAAGGGCGTTAATCTCAACTCAAGTTTCAATGTCGACCAAAGACTGAATCTTCCTTCATAGCAGCGGTAACAGTACCAAAGATTCTAATAGTCACCATGCTCTATTAAAACTTTCGATGGCGTAAAAAAACGAAATAAGAAAGTATTATTATTTTTTCTTCATGTTAGTGATAGTAGAAAACTGTTAGTATATCCTGAAAAACTGACAAAATTTCTTTATTTTCGTTTGTCTACTTACGCTTTGCTAGCCCTGCTAGAAATCTTTACAAAACTTTGTTAATTACATCTCCATTGTCCAGCAACTCGTTGCTTTGAACAAAATGTTTTTTTTTAAATTAAATTACTCAAGTTAGAAATAAATTCGACATTGATATTTAGTTTCCAACTTTTTCATTTGATTTTAAATTTTAATTTGTATGTCTTAAATATTTAAATTTTCTCTAAGCTTAGACCATATAATGATAATAGTAAAATTTAACAAAAACATGAGGAAAGTGGTATGCACCTACATTTTCCAAGAAAAAAACACCGGAAACAGCGGACAAACCTTCGGGGTTCATAGAGAGAGCATTTTCCACTTTAAGTTTACTTATATGTATAATCCATAAATAATAAATAATATTCTTCGGCTACGATAGGATTTTTATTCATTTACACTGCTCAATAAATAAAATGTATTCTTAGTCAGTGTTACGACGTGGAATTTGCGATGGTATAAAAACTTGAAGAAAAGCTGTAAAGATATTTTGCACTCTGTCCATTTACACAATTTTCTCGGTAATTCAATAATACTTTTTCTCTTAATGTCAACTACAGAGATTTTCTTTGTCTTTCAAAGATAAAAATGTTTTGAGTAAACTAGATTTAGAGGTTAATTCCGCTAATCAAAATTAATTAATGTTTCCAGAATATTCGTCACTCAAGGCAGAATAGAAGATAGAGATGCAAGAAAGACGGCTTTAGAAGCGGAAGAAAAGAAAGACGCTGAAGCTGAAAAAGCTGCAGAAAAACCATATTTACCTCAGAATCCTCCAAATTTGACTCAAGACACCAAAGAAAAAACTAAAATGTAGTACGGATTTTTAAAATTTATGATACATTTTGAAAATATTATTATGACATAAATTGAAATTCAAAACAACTAAAATGTTTTAGGTAAAGGTAGGTATTTTTAAGCCAAGCCAGAATTTCAAATATTTTTCAATTTGAGAAAAAAAAAACTTTAAAAGGCACTTCTGATGTACAAGTTTATTTACGCCTATATGCTTATCGATATAGACGTAATTAATAATCATGATTTATAACATTTTGTTATGCACACGAATACTGTGTATGCAGAGGAATTGTGTATCAAACGGTTTTCGTACAACGGCCCTAAAGTTTTCTATACTCTAAACCCTTACGTAGAGTAAACGTTTTGTAGTATACTTTGGAAATGCCTCAGACCTAGGCTTCTGTGTTTTTTTATATAAATATTGACTGTGGATTTGAAAATATTGAAACATTTTTGTTTTGTATGAAATCACTAAAATAAAAATATATCAAAATCTACAAGGAACATTTAAAAAACATACAAGCCTAGTTCTGAGGCGTTTCCACAACATAATACAAAATCATTACTCTAGGTGAGAGTTTAGAGGGTGGAAAACGTTATGGCCCGTTCTATGAAAACCGTTTGGTACACATCCCTCTTGAAGCGAAACGGCGTATCTTGGGACATTACTTCATAGTATACAATTTAAAATTTGTATAAAATTTCATGACACGTAATTTTGATCCCACGACAATAAACTAAAAAAAAGTGTATGAACAGACGTTATATTACAGTTTTATAATATTATAAGTCCGTATCTAATATGTTTGACAAATTACTTATAAAACATGGAAAGTACGATAATTAAATGTAATGAAATCTTTACAACTTGGATATTTCCATATAGGAAATGACACAGAAAAATACTCAAAGCTTATCAAAGCACATTTTGCAAAAGCGTCCTTAAAATCAATGCTCAATCTTTCTAAAACTTTCTTTGGAACTTATAAGTTTTAATGAGTAAGAGGCACTTAAGTTTAAGTTCCATTTAAACATAGAGCTTTCAAGTTTTAGTTGACTTCTTCACAACTAAGTAACGTTGGAACATCATAGATTTATGACAAATCTTCCTAAAGCTAAAATCTTATTAATGTAAATGTTTGTTTGTTTCGATTTTAGTCCGTTAATCACATCGAAACTGCTGCATTAATAAAGATAAAATTTTGTATATATGTACGCGATATTCCGAAAGTAAATGTCGGAAATAAACGAAGCTAAGGAAAAAGTACAGTAAAGAATGAAACACCCAAAACATAAATATCTATGAACGCCTCACCACGTCAGTCTGGCCCCGTGCTAAGCACCCGAAGGACTTGTGTTACGAGTATCAGACAACGGAAATATTATATTATATATTATATTAATTACTTTTATACTATATACATATTTAAAATTTTTATTATATGGTACGTGTAATACACATCCAAGACCCAGGAACATTGAAAAAGTTATGCTCCGTCGGCGGGATTCGAGCCCGCGACCCTTGGCTTAAGCTACCAAGGCACTTACCACTGAGCCACAGAGGTCTAAAATAAAACAGTTTAGATAATTAATGAGCTATAGTATTTTGTTTAGCTATACTATCATACTTGGGTGAATCAACTTTTTTTGTACCGCAATTTCTGCCTTTACGAGTTTAAACTGTAATAATTACTAATACCTAATTTAAACCCAATCATATACACATTATCTTAATACATAGACTAATATTATAACTGAGAATTTTAGAAAAAAATACAGTTCTTATATGTTTGCAATCAAATGCCCGGGGACAAAAAATGTCCCAGAATTTGTATGAAAATATCGTTTTGTCCCTTGGACCACCGACTTTATACATAGAAATATTTTGATTCAGTATTTATTTTGTAAATTATTGGTTAAGATATTTCATTGGCTAAGGAATAAACTAATTTTATCGATGATACGCTGATTGACTTTTTATTCAAAGATTTGTCTAGGACAAGAAAAAGTTGATTCACTTACTTATGTTTTTAAAAACGCAAGGGTTTCTACTGTTTTTTTGTCTATTACCTCCTCAAGCTCAAACCAATTAACAGATTTTTCTGAAACTTGGTATGGAAATTTGTTTCAACGGATTAATTGCAGGTGTCATTTAGTAACATAATAAAACATTAATAACTTTTTATTTTATAGTTACCCCAAGGATGTCAACAACAAAAATACTAGATTAAGGATTGCTATTATTTTCATTTAAATGAAAATAATTGTTACATATAATCTTAATTATTACATACACGAGTACCGTAAGAGAAAAAAAATATCCTACAATTACGATATTATCTTTATCTGGCCTTCCTTATGAATCAGGCGTTTATCAGGCAGGTTCACAAATTACTATCACAGGTAGACATTACATAATAACTATTCATTATTTTTTCTCAATTAAATCAATATCTGATAACATTTGAAATTAACAAGATAAAGAAACTTCATTCTGTGCAAATTAATCTAATTCTAGGATAATATAGAGGTCTATTAGGGATAATTGACTTATTTGCTAATTAGCAAGAAGTCTATAACTAACTCATTTAGCCACCATACAAGATTGCATTAGCCGCTAATTAGCATATTGTGTATTTAAAGCGTCCGTACCTAGTGGGTAAGACCTTTGGTTCGCACTTGAAAGGGTGCAGGTTCGAACCCGGATGGAGGCGTGTGGCAATGAGACATTTTACGATCTCAACTACATACGGATGCTCATTGCCGTGGGAGAGCCATACTTCGGCACGAATGGGCCGGCTCGACCGGAGTGATACCACTGCCTCACATAAAACTGGCGTAAAACGGCATTGTGCTGTTTCGTTCAGTGAGTGAGTTTACGGGTGGCCCAAATTCCCCTAAATTTAATCCCCTTATCCCTATTCCCATACCCTCATGAAGGCCGGGAACGCACTTGCGACTCTACGGATGTCACAAGTGTCACGGCAGATACTTTCCATCAGGTAACCTGGCGGCTCGCTTGCCCCCTAAATAGCATATAAAAAAACTTACAATACAACTACTAGTTGTCCAACGACTTTGTATTTAAAAATCGCAACAATTTTAACTTGGAGCAAGATAGAATTATAAAGGTCAGTTTAAATATATAAATAAGTCAAAGAGACGCGCGTGAGTGATGCGAGAAACTGCGTAGCGTCCGTACATTCATGTCGTCTCTTTCGATGGGCGCTGACCTTAGGACCGGCTGCAAACGTACATTTTCCGTTACAAAGTTACCGAATTCGTTTTTCGCATTCGGACTCTAGAGTATATAGAACGCGGAATTTTCTGCGTACAGGGAAAAAGTAAACGTGTGCGCTAGCTAATGTATTTTGGACAGGTTCAATGCATTCAAGTGTCCGAACGCGGAAAAAAAATTGAAAACCCAAGACGGAAAACGAACGTTTGCGGCCGGTTTTTATGTGACAACTATATTAAGTATATTTTGTAACTAGTAGGTGGAAATGGCTGTGTAATATTAATGGTAATTATATAATATTAACTAAACCTCGCCCCTGGCTACATACTAACAGGGACTTAATATTGCTCAAAGATATTTTATCGACTATGAAACTATCAAAATGTCTTTTATTGTGTAAAGTCCAGTAACGTTAGACAAAAAATGTATAATATAATCTCGGAACAAGAGATAACCGCCTGGAAACTTTAACCTTCCATGATGAAGATTTATGGTGAAGCCAAATCTATCAGAACCGAAGAATTTGTCTTTTTTGACATCGAACGATTCGAACGTAACGAACGATACGGCACGGACTAAAGTTTAAAACAAACTGATCGGACGCGGCTGACAGCCCATACAAAAAATCCGCGACTGACGTCAGACGCGGCTGAGAGCCCATATAAAACGTCCGTGACTTACGCCCATCGAGCATATAATCAATAGAAAATTATTGTGAGCCATCCGTGTCCGAAACTTATATGTATTTTGGCACTGATAAATCAACCGCCGACCAACTAACGCTCGTACTAACACAGTACGCACCAATAAGAGACCTGTGTGTACGTACTCCGATACTTCCGACCAATCAGAGCGCAGTGGTTTGGGCGGATTTTTTTCCGAACAAAACTAATAAGAATTCCGCTCTCTAAGAACCAAATTCTTAATAGTTTGATGCTTACGCCTTATAGTTTGCACACTTCAATGTACAATCAGAGAAGTTGAAACAGATACAGATCGCGGATCTAAGTAAATTGGTCGCGTTAAGTCATACCCGGCCGACAGATCACGACTTACATAGAATTAACATATTCCGGCCAAATGACGTAGGTCCGTCAACTGGCTCTATTTCAATTTCCCCCATTATACAATTGTTATCTAGATTACGCCTGTCAGTCGCGTCCAATACCGAGGTTATATGTCATATAATGTATTCAAAAATTCCTTCGCCGCGTTCGACTCGTTCGGTTCTAAAGATATGTGACTATTATAACAACTTTCCAGTCGATTATTTTGTTTTATCCATTGTGAAACCTATTTTTCCTAGGCTAGTATTATATACTTCAAATGGAAGTATTACGTGCATATTTAGACGTTATTTGTAGATCCTATGAAGATATTTGTATATTTTTAGAGATTGTATTGTTCTGGTTATTAAAAATTTTAAACAATTTTCTTTTAGTGTATACTCTCAAATCTAACCCAATTTTATTTTAGATTGTATTTGTCTATCGATAACGCATTACACCTAATAATCTGAGAGCTGATAGAAAATTTCAAGAAGGTTAGGTAAGGGTTCAACCTTATTATTTAACTCTCCTATTACACCCCAATACGGGCGATGCACTATGGTCCAAATTTCGACGCTCCGTACTCATAGAACTCGATTGTTGAAAATGGATATTTTTTTTTGGTCAGGATCATTTTAGGGCACTGTCTCACTAAAAATATTATAATTTGAAACTGTAAATTTCAATAATATGCATGATATAAGCGATTTAGTTTTTTTGTAAGGAAAAAAACTTTCAAACCCATTTTATTTCGGACTGATAGCAACTGATGGCTTGACATTCATAGGGATTCTTGCCCTTCATGAGACGCATCAAACATGCTAAACTATGCTAACACTTCTGCTTGTAGGTGCCCGTTTACCCATAATATACGTAAATATAATTTTTCCATAGCCAAAATCATTTAAGTTTATATGATTCGAAACTGACTTCAACTGACACCTTCACATTTATATAGATTATCGTCACGAGACGTATCCTGCAAGCTATAATATTACCGCCTTTACTTGCCCGTTCGGACAAAGTTTACGCAAATGTTAATTTGTGAGTGGTCGAAATCATTCAAATTCATTTTATTCCTATCTTAAAGGAACTGAAGGCTTGGGATTCACAGCAAGTCAATACTTCCTGTGAATTGAACAATTCCTATATAAATCGCATCCAAGAAGCTATAACACTTCGGCTTTTATTTGGCCGATTGTAAATAATTTACTTAAATGTAAATTTTTCTATAGCCAAAATTATTTCAAACTCAGTTTATTCAAAACTAATTACAACTGATACATTCACATTCAAACGGATTATGGTTCTACTTAAAACGAATCCTACAAGCTTACCTGTACTTGCCAGTTTGGACATAATATAAGTCATTGCAATTTTTTATGACTAAAATAATTCAAATTAATTTTATTCCGGACTGACAGCAATTAGTAGTACACGGAATGTTGTCCTACATAAGATGTAAGATCCTACAAGCTACAAAATTTTACTTTACAAAAAAAAAGTATATTTGTGGCAACTTAAAATTTTAATACTGGATTAGAGTTTTCACTAAGCAATTAGATTCCAAAATATACTTTTTTGGAAATTATGTTTTTTTTAGCCCCGCTTCTACCAGGTCTACAGATCCGTATTGGGGTGTAATACGAGAAATACATTACAATAAGTTTCAGCTTGCGTCAAACACCTACTCAAAAATTGCTACCAGCTCTTGGTTTTGAATATAAAAATCCACTGTGTGGTGTCCACGTGGCGTATGTGAAAACACGCCGCTTGGTCCCACCGCCAACCATGAACAACGCGAGGGCAGAAGAAGAATATATATTTTGGTATGTTTACACATAAGCATACAGATACAGATCGGTAATTAAACATAATATTTATGTTAAAATAAAACTAAAACATACGGACTTAACACCACGATTACATTACTGCGTGATTATATAATTTTTTAAAACATGAAGAAAATTTGTTTGCACTAATGTGCATAATTCAGCTTTTATTCTATACTAGCTGTGCCCTGCGGTATTACCCGTTGTTTACCGAATAAAATCCTGCAGTAAAAAGTAGACTGTGTCCTCCTCCTAGTTCTTAGCTACGTCCCTACCAATTTCCGGTCATATCAGTTCAGCCGTTTTTAAGTAATAAATAGTGTAACGGACATGACTTTCTTTTATATTTAGATATAAAATAGATGTAAAGCAAATTCCATCAAAATCTATTCTATGCTTTTAACGTGATTGACGCACAAAGAATCAAACAAAAATTTTCATATGTATAATTTGAAGAAATAGGATAATAGTTTATACTAGAATTAAATACTTGATATGATGTGTTTGAATTTTGTTTATACAATTATGAATATTAAATAAATATATAAAGATATAATAAAACAACATAAAGCAAAGAGATTAATTTTAGCAGTTCCTAACGTACAACTAAACTTTCAACGTAATCTGGCAAGTGGCAACACTGACGCGCTGGTGGAAAGTTGGCTGTTGTGTGAGAAGACGCACAAAATTATTTCACAAAAAGACTTTCCGCAGAAGTGGCATTTACGGAATGTTTGTTTCCGCCGTCTGGAAGCCCCCTAAATCTAAGCCTTGCTGGTCTTATGTCCGACACTCGACAACGTGTAGGCGGCTTACGTGTGTAGAACCCACAGAGTACTTTCTAAAACCGAAGGAAAAGTAATTAGAATATTTTATGACCTATAATATCCTAACTAACCAATACCTAGAGTAAGAACCAGAGAGAGTAATATAAAAAAAACTAAAAAATTACTGAAACTTATATTATGTGTTATGATCCAAAAATACATTTACGATTAGTTCAAAAAAATACAAAATATAGCACCAACAATGCGATGCGCTTTTTTTTTAATCGGGCTTTGGCCCACCACACATTCCCACCACCGTATCTCCTGTGTCGCCAGGATCGACAGCGGTATCCAACCACGAAAACCCTTTGATATGACATCAGGGAGCCCGAGGGACTGAAGACTGAAGGGTGCTGAAGCTGTCTTGGGACCCGCAACGAAATTAATCAGAAGAATATAAGAGGAGTAGGATGTATGCAATGCGCATTGCCATTTGACACGAAAAAAGCATGGAATCACTCAGGTTTTGACAGCGATAATCACCACACTGCTGTGCCTGGTTTTCGTTACCACCTGTCCTCCATCATTAGTTTTATATTTATTGGTCGTTCTTTTTAACCCTATAGAAATATATAGGGATCTGCAAAGAGTTTGCTATTTGAGTAATTAATTGCATACTCCTGATGGCAGCGGCTAAATTGCTCATTTGATACAACGCATATAAATCGAGCCATTTAATATTTTTTTTTGGTTGGGGTAATGTTTAAGGACTCATTCCCGGTCTGCCATGTCTCAGTAGACACTAACCGGGGTATGTGGGTCTCCCCACTAAAATAAAGAATATCTGCCCACTAAAAGCCCATGGTGCTCCCATTCTCTCTCCGCTAAGGCAAACTAAGGCACGGCCAATCCATTTCAACTCTGCCAGCGATTGACTCTCTCGTCAAAATATGGTGCAGGCTTTACTAGGTCGGACACGACGTGGCAATTGAGCCTAGCATGTTTTATTTAAATGAGAAAATTTCAAAACTTTAAGTAAACTGAAAACCATGTGTTTTATACTAGAAATATTATTCTGGGCGCTACAAAATAGGACATAAACATAAATTTAGCATTTCGAGTATAATTATATTAAGTCAATTCACATGTATAATGAGTATTCATCATTCATTTTTATAGTTATATTTCTGCTTATTTGACGAATAATCATATCAAATCTTATTTCCGTGAAAGCATAAAGATAGTAATAACCCACTCATGACGAGCTTGTTATTAACATAAACAGTTAAAATTGACGTAAAAATCGATGAAGGAAAGAACGCCGAAATGGTACAAAATTTTTAATATATAAGAGGATACCGCAAAGTTTTGTCAAGTGGCAACCCAGACTTATATGCCACGGCAGATATGTCAACTCGGAAAAAAAGGATCATCCTTGAGCCTGCCAGTGTCGTTTGTGTGGAACTTCTTGCTGCAGTACGGTAAAATAAGTTGTCTCGCCTCGAATCAGGAACCGTACTTTGAACCTATTTTAAGAATCGAACGAATGAATCAGAATGCTGCGTGCTACTTTGATAAGCTTGAAATGACGGCAGCATTGAACCGAGTAGATTTATTGAAATATGCCGTTGAGAGTTGAGCTCAAGGCACCGACTTGCGCTTACCTTTCTACGTTCCCGAGCTCACGTTTCTTTAACGTGTGACTTTGACCCTTTCTAAGTTGACATTATGTGTAACGTGTCTTGTTCTGTGCTCAATAAATAATAAAATGGGATGATAATAATATAAGGTTTTTAAATATTAGTGGGATAGATATCAAATGTAAAAATGGGACCTTATTACTAAAATTTCCATGTATGTCCATCTGTCTGCCTCAAGGTTGTATCTAAAGAAGTGTTATAGCTAGACATTTCACATTTTCACTATTTTCAGCATTTCTGTTATCGCTATAACAAATACTTAAAAAAACAACGTAAATTAAATATTTATAGAGGGACTCTCATACAACGAACCCAAATTTTTTCGTTTTCTTTGACAAAAGAGGGTATTTTCTTCTAAAAGGTTGGCAACGCACATGCAACTCTACTGATATCACCCACACAGTTCAAATATCGTAGATAGTAAATAGAAAGCAAATACCGTCACCCATGATATGTCTATCATGGGTATTTGCTTTTCATTAGGTAATTATTTTGCTTGTTTGCCTCCTTATTTTATAAAAAAAAATTATTTAATTCCACTATTCCTGAGTGTGTACTTCTTAAATGGATGACAAATTTATAAATTTCGACAGGTACTCCCGCAGTTTATAAGAACTTTGCTGACTGCACTATTACTTAATTCTAAAAAAAAATCTAGCAGCCACACCCGCAATCGTTTATCTACCGCCTTTTGATACCGAATCGTTTATCTAATTGACAAATAATCGCATCGAAATTCGTCTAGCCTCCGTGACAAATGCGCTACAACAACTAATTGCAGCCAGCGTTCCGATGAAAACATCGGCACATGACATTACGCCTAGATTAACGGGCTTATCGCTGATACCGGGGTACAAATAAATACATCGTTTAAATTCAATTTGTAACACTCCAGTGAGTATAGTGCCCTTATAATATGTGAATTTATTTATCAACGCTCAGAAACAATGGAGCCCGAAAGGAATGCAGAGAACGAACCCAGAGAGTACACGGAAACCGATCCCCTGAGAAGCAACTTTGAAGTTGAAGAAAATAAAAAAAGGAGTTTTAAAGAAACATGTGGCTATGTGTTCAGAAATATCACCGTGGAGCCTGCCATGATCATGTTCGTCACGGGGTACACCATATACTATCTGACGTCGCAGAATCTGAGCTTGGAGAAAGCGTGTAGAGTTAACTTGAATTTTTCAGAGCAGATCTGTGATTCTCTCAAATTACAGACGGTCGAAGCGGAGAACCAGTATGAGAGGCAGGTTCAGCAGCTGGTTACGAGGATGTTGAGCTATAAGACGTACATAACGGCGACCATACCGTGCTTCATGGCTCTGTTCATAGGGTCTTTCTCCGACAAGACGGGTTTCAGGAAAATGTTCATCATTATATCAGTTACGGGACAACTCTGTGTAGTCATCAATAACATCATCAATACCTATTTTCTAACGGTACTGCCGTTGGAAGCTATGTTGTTCACCGATGCTGTTATCGACGGAATAACTGGGGCTTGGTGTTCGTGTGCTCTTACAGTTTTCGCATTCATCAGCGCTATAACTACGAACGAGGAGAGAACTTTTAGATTGGGTTTGATCAATTTTTGTATGACAGTCGGTTTTCCTATCGGGATGACTCTAAGTGGAACGCTGTTAAGCAATATTGGTTACTACGGCTGCTACGGAATGGCAGGAGGCTTGCATATTATAAACCTGTTGTACAATATATTTATTCTAAAGGACCCGCCAAAAACAGAGGAACAAAAACGGGTAAAACTATCCTTATTTTTTTTATTAATATTTATATTGTACTAGTTGCAATGGCAACATTTCTACCACCATGAATGATTTATCCCACAGGAGCAAATTTATCCATAACAATGTCGGATAATGTAGCTTTCCGGCCGCACACTAACCGATTTTCTAATAAGAAAAATTTGAATGCTCTGCCGGAACCCAATTTCTTCATATGTTTTGTTGTGGACCCCGCCTTCTATCCAAAATTTTTAATAGGTTTTTGTATGGTACCTGACAGGCGTCCAAATTTCCGTGATAAAAACTCGGATAATATGCGGCCAGACTAATACTGCCGTCCTTAAGCTAAAATGCCGCTATGTACAAAAAGTACTTTTTGAGTTATGAGCAAAAAACGCCGCAGTTTTT
>JAOTAV010000017.1:315540-337129 GCA_026546445.1 Cyclargus thomasi | reverse complement strand
AGAAAGAGATGGGTAGAAAACTTACATCGCTAATATCTTACTTATTTCTCAACAGAATTCAGAGATTTTTTGTGATTTTGTATATCTTTAGGCCCACTATCATAATAATTTGCATTCAATAAATTTTGTTTTATACGCATATTCCCTATTATATCTAGGTGTTCAACCTGGAGAGGGAGCTGTGTCGGTCTCGTCTGCGTGCACGTGCGCTGGAGCAGGCGCTGGCGACGCCTCTGAACGTGCACCGTTGGCGCAAGCTGCACGCCACAGACCCGCGCGCCGCCACGCTCGCCGCCAAGCTGCGGGCCACGCAGAGGTTGGTGATGCTTGTTTAGTTTTTTTTTTCTACACATAGTTACACATCGATCGTCTGTGTGCGTGTGCTTGTGATTACACACCTTTCGTGTGGCAGTGTTAGCAAGGCTTACCCAGACACGGGGCTGCGCGCACAGCTGAGTTGAACAGTGAACTATCTGTACGCTTTGCCTTTTATCATAAGAGAAGGCATGATTTCTTACCTCAACTCTTCCATAGTGTTTATTATAAGTAGCCTATTCCTCTGTTCTCTGCGGGCTTAGCAAAATTATCGCAGTAACAGTTACTTAGTAAAGCTGACGACAGATGTAGAGATTAACTGACAGGTTTCCTTTTTCAGTCTACCAGTATTTTGTCTATTCAGGGGTCAATATGTCTATGGAAATAACATACCGCGTTTGTTACGCTTTATGTCATTTCCACATTTTTGTCAGCGATTTTTCTGTTAAGTTGCTTGTAGTGTAATGTAAGTAAGCGGGGCTTGTCACTTGACACATTTGGACAGCTACATGTCAGTACAATTTAGTTAAATTCACAATTGTAGTGGCGTAATCGGGTACAGTTTTTCGTCGTGCTCCTTTTAGGTAGGTATGTCAATAATTTATTCCTCCGAAACCTCATCAGTAACAAATTTAAAGACAGAATTCACGACTTCAGTACGTTGTTGATCGTCCATCTTGAGTCAGCTAAAGAGCTTAACTACTTAAATACGTTTGGACATACACTTAAAATTTAGTTCTTCTACTTAATACGTGTAAACCAGACATTAAGCAATAGTGACTTTGCCCAATCTAGGCGGCAGCGGTCATTAACCCTCTGTAAAAATATTGTAATTTCTATACAAATGCGCGTCCGTGACCTTGTGGGTAAGACCTTTGGTTCGCACTCGAGAGGATGCAGGCTCAAACCCCGGTGGAGGCGTGTACCAATGAGACATTTCCGATTTCAAGTACATAATAAGGTTGCTCACTGCCGTGGGAGAGCCGTGCTTCGGAACAAATGGGTCGGTTCAACCGGAGTGATAATACGCAGAAAACTGGCGTGAAACAGCGTTGTGCTGTGTTTCGTTCAGTAAGTGAGTTTACCGGTGGCCCAACTTCCCTAATACCCGTAATGACACTCCCATTTCCTATTCTCTCATAAAGGCCGGCAACACACTCTTTCGACTCTTCGTATGTTTCGAGTGTTTTCCCCCTAAATATTAAAAAAAAAAAAAACCTCGATTGACAACAACAAAGTAATAGCCAATTTATCGCTAACTTCTGAATTTTGCAAAACCGAAGTATTTAATTTTCTTAGTCAGTCCCTTGTACTCCCAGAAAGGTGGTATCGCAGAGCGAGCAGCTAGTGCTGAAGGAGAGACAGGTGACGGAAACACGACAGCAGTACGAGGCGGTCAGAGACATGCTGGCGCTGCAGCCCAGCCCCCAACTACAGGTAACATGGGGGAAATCGACAGACGTTGACGGACCTGCGTCATCCGGTCGGAATATGTCAATATGCATGATTTTTTTTTCTTAAAAAAATATATCCTCATTTAAAATGATGTAGTCTTATCAGTTTATTATATAATTATTAAAAACAACAAAGTTACGAGAACGTTAGGAAGAGAGATCCGATATTGACTGTGACGTCAAAGTCTATAAGCTGCATACAAAGTTCATACTAAATCACGTTTCGAGAGAAAGAAATGGGTAGAAAACTTAAATCGCTAATATCTTACTCATTTCTCAACAGAATTAAGAGATTTTTCGTCATTCTATGTATCTTTTAGCCCACTATCGTAATAATTTGTATTCAATAAATTTTGTTTTACACGCATCTTCCCTATTCCATGTTAATTGTGATACAGGGTGTAACGAAAGTAATAATACTTTAGGGTGTGTGTGTATATATTGAGTTCACTGTGAAAGTAGCAGTGCTAAAAGCGAATATTTATTTTTTGTGATTTGTACGGGCAAGAGCCCCAGCCACATGAGTTTTCTTATAGAAACCACAAAAAAAGTTTTACGCGTTAAGCGTTGCTACTTTTAGAGTGAACTCTACATACGAGATTAATGAACCTTAAAGTTTTATCACTTACTTTTGTCACAGCCTGTTTAGTATATACTTAGCTGAAAGGATGGAGAGTAACGGGGCCAAAAGCTGGATTTTTTACATTTACACGCGATGGAAGCCTAGTGAGCTAGTAAGGGATGTTGGCGCGGAGTCGACGCGGTGCGAGCCTTATGTTTTTCGGCTACAGCATTTTTTTTAATGTGTAAAGTTGAACTTTTAGACATACGATACTTCGGCTTTTCGCCGCGTCGATCGTTTATTCGATCGTGTTAAAATAAAATAATTATTTCAGCAAGAGTTGAGCCGGACACAGAGGGTTCTCGGTCAGAGGACCACCAAGATGAAATGCCTCGTAGCTGGTGAGATTTTAATTGTCAACATTCATACTTGAACTAGCGGACCCGAAAGGCTTTGTCCTGCCGGAATAATTTGAGAATCTAAACCATTCTCGAGTCCCCTACACAAAAACTTTCAGCAAAATAGAATTTCATATACGTGGATGTGTGTCTGACTGACTGTGTCTTCTGCTCTGGGACCGTCCATAAAGTAGGCACGTCACACACACATCATTTATAGACCCCTCCATCGCCTGTATAATCTGTATTGTGAATTTATCAAACTACTATCGAGGATGGAAATAACAAAAACATATCTATTTGTTGTACAGGAGCCACCCTTAAATATATAATTTGTTTTGTTTTTAGTGTTTTATGTTACAGCGGCAACAGATATACATATTCCGTGAAAATTTCAACTCTCTGGCTATAACCGTGCTTGAGATACAGCCTAGAGACAGACAGACGTTTTTACCCTTTGGGTACGGAACCCTAACCGCCAATTTTCGACTTAAACGGTGTTGTTAGCTAAGGGTCATAACAATATGTTGTTATCCAGAGCTGAGTATGCGCGAACGTCAAGTGACCGACCTGCGACTGGAGGTGGACCGGACCAACGCCGAGCTGACGTCGTTCAAACAGAAATATTACGACATGAAGCGAGCGCTGGACGCCGACGAGGCTAGACGGCTTAAAATGACGCCAGTCACTCCCGCCAGTGCCGGCAAAGTTGCATAATAAAGTGTTGTTAGTTTAAATGGTCTTTTATTTGAATTAGTTGTTATGTGCTTATACTGTGTTGTTTGTCTTCGATATGTGCGTAGAATACGGCGGACAAAACGTAGTGATTTGAGATATCAAACGGCCGTATTAGCAGGCGAGCCCAAGAGGGGAATTTTGGATTTACTCGAGCGCGTCAGATTAAGCTAGTGTAGGCTGTCTAATAACAACGATAGCAAAAATATTTGACAGTTTGCTAAGCTCCATATTAGAACAACACAGTAGTCTCCATGATGGTCAGCACGGTTTCAGACGTGGGCTGTCAACTGAGACTGCAATAATGAGTCTTGAGAACGGTGTACTTCACACCGTCAAATATTACACAAGCAGGCGCACACTGGTCTATGCCTGTTTCCTTGACCTCAGTAAGGCCTACGATCTTGTCTCCTACGACATCTTGTGGTGGAAACTTGATACTTTATTCTTGCCAGACGGCTTCATCGATGTGCTTAAATTTTGGTACTGTAATCAGGTGAACTATGTGAGATGGGCCTAGTTTGATGAGTCTAGTTTTACAAGCCAGGGGGATAGCAAGCTAGTGTCAGTAAAGTAATAAGCAAAGTACTTCTGGCATTGTGTAGACAAAACTAGCTTTATTAGCACTAAAGTGGGTTTCAAACCCACGATTGTAATCAGTTCCGTTAAGGTTAGGTAGACAAAAGGGTAGAAAATAAATAAAACACATAAAATCATTAATCCGAAAACAATAGTTTTATTTAAGAACTTTCATTTTCTCATAAAATATACACATTGTTTTTGTCATTAAACTAAACTTGTAAGTAAATACTAACTTTAAATACCAATTTTCTCATGTTTTTCGGATTCCTTTTTACTTATCCATGGCCCGTAATAGTCGCCTGTCAAAATTTACGCTCCGTTTCATGTACAAATCCATATTCACTTATAAACTATTTAAAAGAAAAAATCAAAAATGAAAAAAGCATGATTTTGTACATTTTCAAATGAAAAAAAAAAACACGAGACCTCCTGCTTCCTTGATAATAAGTGTGATGATAGTATTCTACAGTCCTTTGTCACTTAAAAATAACAGTTCGAATGCTTTCCGCTCGCTAGCGCGGCTCAAATGCGTACAAATGCTGAAACGGGGGCGGGGCGGACGCGCTCGTATATGTAGTATCGATGTCGATACTCGCTCGATATTTATCTATATCGTTCATCGACTTCCGCCATCACTAGGCCGACCGGCTATAGTGGCTACAAAAATAATTATCATCGGGACCGATAGTTGAGTTAGAGACGGCGAGTGTCGCTCGAGTGATGGCGGAAACTGCTACCTTAACTAAAACCTTACCGATTCGGGTGTATAAACAAAATACCACGTACTTATATAATATATAATTTCTGTTAGACAAATTTTACATCTAACGCAATATTGCTTATAAAATAAACGCTTTTGTCTAATCATAGATCACAATCATTAAGTGTTTGGGCGAACGCAAATGTAGCCTATGTGATAAAACATTTGACACAATTACACTATCCTTTAGAAAAATTTTATCAAACATCAATTTCTTTACTAAATTGCAATTGATTACAATAATCAAACGAAATGCTTCCTACCTACTTGGGATACAGTCTGAAATCCCCTTTGTTCTCATTTGAAAGCAAAATCCATTATTGTTGCGTGCCTACGTGAATTATCGAATGCTAACTTCAGTCAAGCAATAAAGGTTGATTACACACAGACGCGACAAAAAGCTGTAACGTTTTAACATCTTTCGAAACTGAACTAAACAGTAACTTGTTTATTGATATGTTCGAGTTTTAATATCGAACAGTTTGTAACTAAAACTCTTGTAATTGTTACTTAAATGACGTGGCGTTAAGTTCAAGTTTTTATCACTGTCATAACCGCCTCGCGTCTATGTGCAAAAATGTGAGCATGAATATGTAAAAAGTTATTGCATACAATATGTATATGGAGAACTTTTCCATATTTTATCCTGTAACAAATAACATGCTCAATCCTGAACAGTTTTATAATTACAGAGGCCTATCCTCATGACTCGATTCGAGCGCTGTCTCTCGCTCGAGTTTAATTCGAACCACGAGAATAGTCCCCCAGGGCCGGGTATTCGGGTAATTTCGACCGTACATTTCGAAGCGTTTCAAACGCGGCTTCGGGCGCCGCCCCTCCCCTCACACATCGTCCCGCGATCTCACGCACACATGCGCAGCCGTCCTTACCTAACGGCCGCAGACAGAGATGACCATTTAACTTTAATCTAACGACTTCGACTTAAGCCGCATACATCTGTCAGATTAGTCATTAAATTGAAGTTGAGTGACCGTGCAATCTCTCCGAGTGCGGCAGTAACACAACTATCCCTCCGCTCGCGCTCTCCAGTTGGCCGGGCCGCGATCTTCTGTCCCTCTCTGTTACGTACAAACGTCATTTGTTGGAGTGAGACAACGATACTTCTTGTATTGGTGTTGACAAAAGGTGGTATAGGTTGGACAAACTCCTGATGATTTTAAAAAATTATTTTAAACACCAACTCTACAGTGATAGAGAATTACCATGTTTGTGCCAGCAGTTTGGACTAAATGCGTCTGTTAGAGAAAAGAGTATCAAAAACCTTCGACGTGATTCAACTTTCTTAACAGGTGGCTTGTTGTAAGATCTCAAACTTACGATGACAAATAAAAATCACCTCTCAATGGCCTTTACCATCACCGCAAAAACCGAAGCACCCTGACGTTCTGAATACGACAGAAGTGTCACAATATTTTTTTTTAACTAAAGATACAAGTTCTCAAGCAGATACATTCCAGACTGAGTGTACGTTATATAGTGCCATAGTCTAATCGCACACATGGTAACTTTAATCACAAAAATACGTGTATAACTCAAAGTCTCGTATCGAGGAAAATTGACTTTAACTTTAATTCCAACTTCCCACAACGGGTGATTTCGAGTTACTTCATTTCATGATTAAAGGTGATAGTTATGTAACACACGAGGACAGAGGGCGACGCGGCCCGACTCAACGCTCACTTAACTACAAGTTGCGATGGAATAAAACTATTGTTTGTGTCGTACGGTACTGTAACGTAGCGTGCGGGGGCCGGGGGCCAGCGGGGGCCAGCTGGGGGCCAGCGGGGGCTCTAGTGGACGTCGGAGCTCTCCTGCTTCATCTGGTGGTTCGCCGGGTCAGAGGTGTTGATCGGCTGGAAGTTAGAAAGGATGGTTACGACACAACTGTTATTTAAATGCATATAAGTATTTCAAAATATTTTTGCTTTAAGATTAAGAAAATAACATAAAAAAGCGGTAGTTTTTTACGATTCAGTTAATGATAAACTAGCTTCAATTATTAATTTCCTTGACTTTACACACATTGTAAATAGCTGAATGTATAAGAACCAATGTCATCATTGTAAGAACTTTGTAAATACATTGATGCAAATTAATATATAAATAGTTTCCTCAAAATGTCATTGCTAAGAGTCAATATTTTGATGTTTGTCGATTTAAAAAGTACAAACGTCAAAATATTGACATTACGACTTTTTAAATTGTGTTTTTTGGATCATAATCAAGTTCATTTTTATCCAAGTTTCAAATGATTTTTTAACATGAGAAGTTAGCGCCGCGTTGGCGGCACGTTGTAAAGCAGATTTACATTTGAGTCAGTCGACTATCGAGACAGTGCTTACCAAGCACTGACTTCAAGTCAGTACAGTGCCATAAAAATAGTATGAGTCCACGGCACCAGCACCGACGTCAGCTACTGACTCAATGTAAATCTGCCTGTTGCTACAAATTCACATGAATAAAACGAACATACTAGAGACATTATACTTCAAAATGCAAATTTTTATGACATGGGTGTGTATGTTTGTTACTTCTTCGCGGTTTAAGCGGCTGGACCGATTTCACTAAAATTTGACGTGGAGCTAAAGTGGTATTCTGGATTAACACGTAGGCCTACCTTTACCGCGTGGCACAGCTAGTTAATTATAATAGGGGCTTTAATGTGTACTGACCAGCGTGATGGGTGGCTGCTGCGGGGGCGGCTGCGGGGGCGGCTGTTGCGGCGGCAGCGCGGGCGGCTCGTGCACCGCCGTGGTCGAGTGAGCGGCCTGAGCGCCGCCGTAGTACCTATACCGACATACGCAACTATTATTTTATACTTTTTGCAAAAGTGGGTTTTGCAATCTGTTTCCAGCATAGCCAATTTTCCGCAATTATTTTCTCAAAATAACCTCGCTAAGACATAGTTAAAAGAACTTCAAAATTTACGTAATTTTTAATAGCGCGAAAATGCTGTCCGCCATGGTGGGATGTATGTGACGTCACTAATCGCAAAAGAAAACAACTACTTTTATTTTTTCTTTTTTTTTTTATTAATTCAATTCAAAAAATGTTTTAAAAACCAATCCTTAATTTTAAAAACGCCTTTCTGAATTTAATAATAAAGAATTTAAAAATGTGAACATTTTACATCACCGTCTTTGTTTGTTTTCATTTCAGTGACGTCACATGATATACAGGTTAAAAAAAAGCAATTTAAATTATAAATTGATATCGTAATTATATAAATGAAAATCAATACATGTACCTATTTAATAAATCACTATAATAATAATATACTCTTTTATTTTCATTCATAAGGGCAACTAGTCTATTATAATGGACTACTTGATTATCCGACATTTAAGTAGATTCATATATATATATATATTCGGAGTTCGGATAGATATACAAGATGTAACAAAGTGATAATCATTTAAAGTAGAAGTAACACTCCGATCCTCATGCCAGCGGCCGCGACACACAAAAACTAAAATAAAACGCCACTTTATGAGCTATTCTTCATTTCACTCTACGCCACTACAAAGCAGCCGCGTCTTGGGCAGGAAGACCAATGAAACATATTTCTTACGTCATGAAGTGACAAGTTATTTGTTTTTTTTGTGTCGCGGCCGCTGGCAGCGAGGATCGGAATTTTATCTTTAGGATTCGTATGTGTCCCTTTCTCGTAAAGAGTTCATGAAATGGCAAACGTCCGGGCAACATATTAAAGGTTACCACCAGTACAGATATTAATTTACAGACAGGTGAAGGTATTCGATCAAATGGTGAGGAGGTTAAGCCTACTGGGCAGGGTCTGCCTGCATCTAACTGAGACGGTTATGAACATTGGGGTGGTTAGGCGCCTAGGCGCCACACGAGATAAAGCTACCTGTGAATGTGATAATGTCTGTCGTAATTCAAACGGAACATTACCCGCTCCCGTTGATGCCCTCGCTGTAGCACCCGGCTCCGACGACCGCGCCCACGCCGCCGCCCACCGCCGCCGCGCCCATCGGCGGCGCTACCGGCGCCAGCACGCGCGCATTCTGTAACACAGATAATCAAGGTAATATTGTCATATTCTTTATCTTACACACCAGCTGTTGCCCGCAGCTACGTCGGCGTGAATTTATAGATTATCCCGTTTTATTGGTAGTAGCATGATGGTATAAAGCCTGTAAAAGTAAAAAAATTAATAGTTCGATCGATTTTACACACATGGCGTCTCTATTCCCTGGTTTGCAGAACCTATTTTCATATTATGTTTTAAAAAGCATATGTGATATAGATCAATGATTTTTGTAAAACATTACTTAACCAAACATTATGTAATTGATACTGACATGTTAATATTTCAAGTGTTTATCATGCTGATCAAAAATAATAAACAAAAATATTTCTTTTATTGCGTATCAGAGTCCCTCCTCAAAACATTTCAGATAAAATGCACAAAATAATTTATTTTGTGAATATTAATTTGCTACCGTATTTTAATGAAATCGAAAAATGTGGAAAAATACGTAAATACGAGATACGGCCTCGAGTCAGACAGATTTCAGATGGGACAGACGGACAGACATCAAGGCAAGTTACCGAACCCTAAAAAAGGAAATACATAAAAAAATGTTCACACTGATCTTTGCTCAATGTGAAATCAGTGCTTAATGTGAAAGTGTTCTTTGACGTATTTTTAACAAGGGCCCTATCTTACTGACAAATCCGATAACATGTCAGTATTTCAAAGTATCCGTTTTTCTCATCAACTAACATAGAAATCTGATTTTTATACCATGATTACCAGAGCCATGTAGAATAGTTAAACTAACTCAATCTGACGCGCTCGAGTAAATCCAAAAATTCCCTCTTGGGCTCCCATTAGTCCATTTATCAAGGAAGGCCATAGACTACACAATATTACGATACCAGCCGAGCAGTCTCTATAAAAAAAAAAATTTGTAAAAATGGGACAATTTACAAAGTTTTACGCGGACGTAGTCGCGGGCAACAGATAGTAGTACATAATATAAGAGTACTTAAAAGTAACTGTGATTGTACTGACCGGCGCGGTGCCGGCGTGGAAGTAGTCCTTGTTGACGCAGTTGCGCAGGCCGTCCGGTATGCGGCCGACGATGGCGCGGCGTATCTCCGACGCGGCCATCTCGCGCAGCTCCTGGGCGGACGCGTCCGAGTAGAACGCGGCATGCGGCGTGCACAGCACGTTGGGGGCGTCCTTCAGCGGGCCCTGTCAAGGGTTGACGTTGTAGTCGACTATGCACTGACTGTTAGATTGTACCATAACATAAATTAAAAAGTGTAAAAATATTAAAGTACAAATATTTTAACGCACAGTCGTTCGCACAGGAATTAATAGCCTTAATGGTTTGTATAGCATCTCTCTTCAAGAAAGCTCTCCCTTTCTGCCACAGAGAGCTCTCCCTCTCTTCCTAAGACAGTTCTACCTATCACCCTAAGACAGATCTCCTTGTTTCCCTAATACAGATCTCCCTCTCCCTGAGAGAGCTCTCCCTCGCACTCTGCCCACCTGGAACACGTTGAACGGTTCGTTCTCGTGAACGTCGAGCGCGGCCGCTCGTATGCGGCCCTGCTTCAGCGCCGCCGCGAGGCCCTCGTCATCCACCAGCCCGCCGCGCGCCGTGTTCACCAGGAACGCGCCTGAAATTGATAAACAATAATTAAAGTAGGCTACAAACATATTTTAGTTAGTTCAACTCAATTGTGCGCGCGGGCCTATGTGTGGGTAATCCTTATTTACTTGAACGGCGCCTGCCGCGTCAATGCCGCATGAATGAAAGCTGTATATTCACAAGCACACTCACAAATAGGGCCGCGCGCACAATTAATTTGTATTGTGTATATTATTTTACAGAGGCGTCGAAAAATTACGTTATTTTAACAATACCCATCCTTAGTATTTTAAGTTGTTTAGTTTATTTGTTTGTTTTCATAAGTAATCTATTAATTCGTTCAATGGTTTAAATATGAGGAGATGTTTAATTTAATTTCTCACATTATAAAGCATAACTTCAAAAAATATGATATAGTATAATATACCTGGACGCATTTGTTTAATAGTAAACTCGTTAATCAGGTGGTGATTGTGCTCGTTTAGACTGCAATGCAGTGATACACAGTCACTCTGGAATAGGAGATCCTGAAATCACAAATTAAAACATTATTATTAATACTATTCTCATTGATATGATTTCTTATAAGTGGCCGTTGTGGGCTATGGCCGCAGTGTTAAGAATCCTAGGCAGCAGCGAATTTCGTAGGTTTAAAGGTGCGGCAGAAATAAGGTAACCTCATACTTAAAATGTTAATCCTTCACTGCTCTATCACGTATGGTGCTGACAAAATATATTGAACCACATTTAAGGTTAAGTCGTTATCTATCGGCTTGTCTAGTTCCGTTATCTATAAACCAACTTCTCTCATATTCCAACCGGTCCAATACCTGTAACGTATAAACCCTAGTAAGTCCCAGCGACTTCTCGATGCCGTCGGGCAGGTAGGGGTCGTAGAATATGACGTTGAAGCCGAACGCCTTGGCGCGGAGGGCGACCGCGGAGCCGATGCGGCCGAGGCCGACTATGCCGAGCGTGTCACCGCGTATGCGAGCGCAGCCCGCCGCCGCCTCGCGCACCTGCTCCGGACCTGGAACGCGACGGGAACGTACGATTAGTATTGACCTACAAAGTAACTTAGAACTAAACCAGTTTGTCCGTCATCGAGAAATTTTGGGTCGATGAAATGCCACTTTGTGATATGCTACGACTACGACACTAAAGATTTTTTTTTTTCATTTGAAAAATGCGCCTATTTGTTAATGTCACCCTAAGGTTGGCTGGTAGAGAATGCCACAAGGCATTAAGCACGCCTATATAAATATTTGCATGTAGTCTTAAACAAAATAAAGTGTTTAGTGTAGCGACGACATGGGTGTTAGTCCAATGTCGGTAGAAAATAAAAACCTATAGCCTGGGTTATACCGCAGTACAAAGTATCACTCTTTCTTCCTTTGCTCTCGCAACTCAGTGTGACGGACGACTAATACGACTGGCGAGAGATCAGGCGCAGGACCGACTTTACGCCACACAGCAGCGAGTACCGCCTCACCTGTGAACTTCTTTCCCTCGCGCACCATGTTGGCCAGCCAGTACGTCCGCCGGTAGAGGTTGAGGATGAGGCACATCGTCGTGTCGGCCACCTCCTCCACGCCGTACCCGGGCACGTTGCACACCGCTATACCTGAAACACAAGACGACAAACAATCAGCAAACAGTGTAATGGCGACTGTAGTCTCGAGTCGAGACGAGGCGAGTGCACCCATTTACACTCTCGTACTCAAGCGCTCTCGTTGTGTCTCGGCGAGAATACCTGTCATAATAGTCGGTTAAGAGCCTTCCCTCAGAGCTATAGAGATAAAAAATAACTTGGCAAGGAATTTCACACAAATTTTGATATATTATATAAAGGTGTCGGATTTATCGGTTTTCCTACAACGATTCTACCTAACGATCGACGAAAATGTCTCCGTCATAATTACCATAAAAATATACAAGGTTTGTGTAAACAAACCTCATAGTACAAGTTGTGTAAAAAAAGTCATTATTTTGAACAAGAAGTTCTTCAATTACTAATTAGAGAAAAGGGAAACCTAAGCCTATTGCAGACGAAAATTGTGTGTAGTCATTTAAACAGGCTTCAAAAAGGACGAAGTTCCTGAATTCTGCACAAAGTTTCTATGTATGTTCGTGCATACCTTCGCCATTTTTTAACCGATTTTGATGATTCTTTGTGCATCGGAAAGAAGATATTTCACAGATTGTCCCCACGAGGACACACATGGTCATTACTCACCGAGCTCGCCGGCCGCCTTGACGTCGATGTTGTCGACGCCGGAGCCGATGCGAACGATGATCCGCAACGCCTTAAACTTCTCCAGGTCCTCCTTGGTGAGGATGATAGTGTGCCACATCAGCGCACCCACCGCTTCGTTCAGCACCTGCGAGCAGACGAGAAGTGTGAATATAGAGCTGTATAGTTAGGAGCGTTAGAAACCGGGGATTACTTCACATTTTACAAGGCCAAGGCCAATATCACAATAGACAGAATGACAGTGACACGACTTAAAAAGTTGATAGACTTGACGTATGCCTCGAAGTATGCTTAAGCTGAAAATAAAAATGATAGGACGCCACTGACAGCCCATACAAAATCGTCAGCGACTGACGTCAGACGCGGCTGACAGTCCATACAAGACGTCTGCGACTCACGCCTTATAGTTTGCACACTTCAATGTTCAATTATTATCTAGATGCGGCTGTCAGTCGCGTCCGTAAATCACGTCGGATCAGTTTATTTTACGCTTAAGATTGTTTAGAGAGCCTTATCAAAGTTGTAAAAGTTTGAAGAAATTCTTTTAAGTCGGCATACTCTACGTGACGTCTTTTCGCCAATATCAAGCCATCACTGGCTGGTAGTCGTATTATCAGCCAATTTTGGCAACTTTTCATCGTGGCAAAGTTGTGGAGTAACAAATCTTACCTTCTCGTGTATCTCCGACGTGGACTGTGCGTCGCAGAAGGCGACCGTCGCCACGTCCTTTAGTATCGGCATCTCCACCGTGCAGTCCCGACCGTCGAGCAGCGCCACCAGGGGCCTGAAACGTCAAACGCACTGATGTCAAAAACAAATCTTGACAATTTATGATTATATTTGTAAAAAATGCTAGTTTTGCCTCAATACGCTGCTTCCTACCCTGTACACGACAGTACATGAATATTATCAACTACCAAAATTACTATCTTTATAATACCGAAAGGCAACTAAAACCGCGTCGTTAGCGTGACATTAAGATACGATTAATCACAACTTAACCCATAAATACAGACTCTACTCAGTACTCTGTACTCATCATACTTCTAGGGCACAGCGTGCCAGAAGTTAGTCGATTTGGAATTCTATAGCTACATAAATAAGATTTACGATTGTACAAAACTTAAAGTGCAAGGACTTATTCTTGGATTTGAAACTGTATCCTTTTAGTAGAGAGGTTCAAAATTCCAAAAGATCATAGCACTAAGCTTTAAAAAAGCTATTACAGAATTCAGAACTCTAACATACACAATATAAGACGCAATATCGTACAAAAACCTAATCCGAAACCACCCTGATTGCTTCTCTAATTAGAACTCTATATAGCTTACTTTAGGTACACGACCCGCACTCGCAGTGTGTCCGCACTGTTAGTGCAGCGGTGCACGATTTGTGTAAATTCCGAGCGCGACTGTACACGGCTCATTAGGCGCATTCAGTGGACGCGATTTATCGCGACTGTACCGGGAAATGGCTAATTAATGTATTTATATCGATTAGTAGTGAAACGGGATAATATACTTGTTGATTAGCCCTCGGTAGGTCGCGTGGGGTCTTTAAAAACCCGGACTTTGCGATAACGTGAAAAACGTGAAAAAAGTTCCTAAAAGGATTTATATTTCGACACAATCGCAACTAATCTGAGCTCGCGAACGTATGCTGTATGTTATAGATGTATTTATTCACACTGGGGTCTCTAGCGACCCCAGGTGACCGACCGCGTTACTAAATTTTATTTGATGTTTCCATACTTTTTTCAGACCAATATGAATTTAACATATAATTTGCATTGTATTTTAAATTAAAAATCGATAGAAATGTTTATATGTTGGTTCCAATTGCCATACACCACTTTTAAGGAGCTCTATCACACATTTCCAAAAATGCATATTTTGTTATCTAGACGAAATGATCATGATCATTACTTTGGTGATAATATGAAAGTAATTTGCGGTGCATTGTGACACTTGTAAAATGTTACAACTAGAAAATATGTAACATTTAGTAAGTTTTAGTACTGAAAGTACGCAAATGTTTGATATACAATAGTTTATATGTTTTTTGGACCCAGCTTATAAAGTTTAAGATTAAAATGTAGGAAGTTTTAAAGACATTCCGGAAGTACTTAACTTTTATCTAAATTTTTAATTTTTATAAATGATTTTTAATTTTTTTTTACCTTATGGCCTTAAAGTAAGTTTGAGGTATAATTTTTTGAAATACTTACTAAATAAAAAATACTTGCTAATTAAAAGAATGAAATAACGATAATCGACATAAAAAAACTAAGTTTTATATCAATGTATGGCGTTATTACGTCATTTAGTTTTCGGGCTTTCAGAGACCCCAGGTGACCGACGCGCGACTAACCGAGGGTTAACGACGCTTGTTGCTAAACAAAATACTAGTGCTAAATTAGGTTCATTTAACAATCCAACGTGATGCGTCCCGGGCGGTCGTCGAGCCGGGTAAAGTAGTAATATATTAGAGACTATGAGAGCTTATAACATGGCGCGACGACCGTGTGTCGCCCGTGTTTAGTGATTATATATCACATACTAACTATAAGTATAAACACGACGACCGACGTTATAAACTTGTAAAGAAAATTTAATCAAAATTATTCAGAGAAACAGTCCGATAAACTTCGTCAATTTAATTAAACAAACTACTAGCAACGACCAATCAAACGGCCTAACCGTATTATAACAGTATAATTAAAGCGCTCTCCTCTCCCCCCTCCCCCCGGAGGCGATTAAACTAACAATTTAAGTTCGGTACGGGAATTATTACGGGTGAAAGTTTGTTCTACCCCCGACGAGAAAGTAATAGGGCCCACCCCTGGTCGGGAGCAAGTTTCGCGCGGGGAATCACCGAAACTTGCGAGTTGGTTACTGGGTGCAGACGAAAACGGATTTGGCGAACTTCGCGCAGCGGTGTGGGGAAGCCCCGGGTAGGGTTGCCACTTTCGTTTGATAGTCGAAAAGGTTTAAATTTGTTTTTTTGAAAGTTAAAACTTTCTTAAGTGCTTTTTTTATTTCAAAAATATTTAGAATTGCGTTTATCGGTATTCTTTATTTTGTTTTTTTAATTGATTTATTGTTTGTATCTGATTGATATTGAATTAAACATTAAAGACTGATTGTTAAAATTGTTATAAATATTTTAAGCAACGACAATAAAAAAATGTGATTCAAAAAATTTTCATGTAAGCCATTTTTTTAATTTTCTAATTCTTTTAGACTAAGTATTGGAGTTGCAGATAAACAAAATATTACAGTACTGTCTATTTTAAATAAAAAAAAAATGAAAACGCTCGAAAAACCCGGGTACCCGGGTTTTTATTAGCACAAACCCGAAAACCCGGGTTTTGAAAATTGGGTTCGGGTTTCTATGCCCTAGTCCTAAATCATTTGCAAAAACAAAAACAACCGGAACGTACTAAGCTCGGCTGACAGCCCTACCCCCGCACGTTTTGATGGAAACCAAATAGGATTAGCGGCAAAGAAAAAGAAAAAAGTCGGCAAAGTGAGCCAAAAGCCAAAACGGCCGGCGGACACGTCCCTCAGGTGCGGGGCGTCCCACGAAACTAAATTGGAAATTAAAACTTACATAATATTCGTCGGGGCTTTTCTGTAGCGACATTTATTCTTTTGGTAATTTGAAGTTTGAAGCTAAACTTAATATTTTGGTTTTAGATTATCGCGTATGTACTATCTGCACCCGCGGTGTTACCCGTATAGTTTAAGAGAATAAAAAACATTATTCCAGAGTATTATATAGTACTAACCTAACCTAACTCCGTGTCATAAAAGATTTATAAATTGAAATTATTGTAGGAGGATAGTAGAACCACGCTTGGTCACTATAATATATTGATAACTATATAAATGGAGTTAATTTTTAGGCTGGTAATCTTAGCCCCCTAACGCCTAACCCTTCATGGGTGTCAAGCCTTCGCAGTAGTTCGTCGGTCGCCACTCGCTAGTGATGCGGCAGCAGCGCGACTCTCGTGACGCGTCGCGCGACTGTCGACCACTAGGCCCAACTTACGTTACTGATGCGGTACCAACACACCACAATAAATCTCACACCCGCATCGCGCTATTGAAGTTTATGAGAACGGTTAACATTATATAGTACGATCGAAATGACGTCATGGGGTTTCCATCCTGGCCGAGCATGCCGTCTTGCTTGGTCGGAGTATCTTCCTTTACGACGGCCAATAATGATTGACGTATGATGGATAATGAATCTCACCTCGACTGCAGGGGCCCGTTCGCGATGGGTCCCCTCATGCTATCCATGCGCGCTCTCTTTGGCAGCATCTTGCGTTTGTCCATTTAAAGCGGCCAAGCCGCTTTAGTCACCGCTCCGCAGCGCGTCACCTGAAACACGACAACAGCTACGTCAGTACAATGTGGTTATATGAAAATATCGGATCCGACAGACGTTGTCCTGCCGGACTAATTTATGATGCTACCTTCTCAACTTCCCCTGAAAACACACACAATAAGTTTTATCAAAGTTCAGTGACAAACACACGTACACAAGAATTATGTATATTATGAGATACGTTTAATGCCCGCAATTTGGTTGCACCAAACCTCGTTTACTGCGACTGCAACACACTTTGTGTTGGTTAGTTAATTTATCGAGGAAGGCTATATGCTATACAACATGACGCTGCGACCGATGGGAGCCGATACCCACGCTACGCCACTGGGTGCCGGCAGTCGCCTCTACACGAAACAATGAGAGGGAGACAATAAAACTGTCAGTGTGCCAATTGTAATTATTGCACGAGATCTACGGAGGAGTCTGCAGTATGCACTACACAGTACACGCACAGTATAAATTACATGCAGTAACTTAACGCGATATTTCCCGACCGACCTGCAAACCTTCAAAAAGAGCGTATTACCGCTCAAAAGATCGGTACATGTAACACGAATGTTGCGAGTGTCTATGGGCGACGGTAGCTGTTTTCCATCAGCAACAAAAAGAACTTGTTAACACAATAACCAAAACCATAAGGTAGTGGCTAAACGCTCAATCTGACATCAGTTCAATCCATCATATTTACTCAGGAATATCGAGAGAATTATCGTCTAATCGATTGATTGACGGACTCTAAATTTTTTAAAATGGACTTTTTCTGTTATCAATCTATTGAACGTATCAAACCGATGCCAGATTGAACGTGTAAGATCTGTTTAAAAGTTTATTTTAAATATTAACCAAGGCAATCAAGTAGGACCGTCTCTATCTTAAGTAGAGCTGTTAAAAGTTTTATGAAAATACTAATTATTTTTCAACAAAACCATCGTAAAACGCTTTAATATGTGTGAATAATCCAAAATATAGTCAGACGTAGACGAGAAAACGTGAAAAAGCATTGAAGTTTAACGCAGACACGATGTTATTATTTTACTGTTGAACTAAATACAGATGTATTACATGTGTTACATTTTTCACTAGTGACCTGTTTATTCGTATTTTTGACAGATGCACTAGTGTGGTTTGAATTTTTAACGTCAACCGATCTAGTATGGAGTAGGCCTGCTGTATGGCGTGTATACTGTGGTACAAGGTTGGAGGGAAGCCAAAAGCCACTACAACAGCACAAAACGCGAAATACATTGTTACAAACGTCAAAGTCATAACTCTTCGCAAAGTGCAAACGACAAATTAGAAGCTACTGAACTTCACGCAGATATCAGAAAGCATAAAAAGGTCCCAAAAGCAATATTTCAAAGGAATCGCTCTGGAATATATTTTGTTAAAAATCTAATAGTTTTCATAGAATCGTTACAAAATTGATTGGGAAGTTACTGTTTTGCAAAAGTAGTAGTTTCTTGCAAGAAATATGACAAAATGAATTGCTCTTAGCAATATTGCAAAGTGACCTTTTTAGCGTGGCTTATGTTTACGTGGTGCTTTGTTTTACTTTTTGTTTCAAACCAACTGTAACTGGATGTCAACGCCGACAAAACATAACAAACGTAGGGCGGGCTGTACAAAATCGACGATCGTTTTTATTATCGACAACATCACCGTGCAAGCGATAAGCATCCTTACACAATTCTCTCGTAGTAGTTTTGATGAAATTCAGATATAGACGAATATCAGCGAGCAGTAGAAGAGTATGCCTTGGACACACGAGCACGGTGCTCGCGTGTTTTGAAATCTCCTATTACGAAGAGGACCCAAAAGACTTTAACGTCAACAAAAGGATGAAAGGATTTTGCAAATGAGAATAAGTAAGTCATCTATCTCATTCTTAATTCATTATTTAAAAATAAATGACGTCGCACATTTTGCCGGGATAAAAAAAGCATTCTAATATCATTTCCCGGGACTCGAAGTATTATATTGTATAATGGGGGAAATTGAGCCAGTTGACGGACCTACGTCATTTGGTCGGAATATGTCAATTCCATGTGAGTCGAGATCTGTCGGCTGAGTTTGACATAACCCGACTAAATTACTTAGATCCACGATCTGTATCTCTTTCAACTAACTTATCACCAAACCTAATTTCATCAAAATTGTTCCAGAGGTTTAGGCTTGAAGTTGTAACAGACAGACAGACAGATAGACAGGCAGAAGAACTATTAGCACTATGGTACTCGTAGTATGGACTAATCTAGTAAACATTCAGCTGCTGATGCTCCCGCTTATCGCGAACTGTCGAAACCGGTTATCTGTGTGAACCGACTGAAATACCTACACAACTACACACACAACGCACGCACAGTAGACACAAACAACCAGTAACCAGATACAAGTTAACGTTCCTGATCCTAGCTGCATTACAAGTTTCATTTTCTAATGAGATTTATCTAGTTGCACATCACGAGGCTGCCTTGTAGAGAGATTGCGTCATAGTTGTATTTTATTTCATTTTTAGTTCGCGGCTGCTTGCAGCGGGGATCGGAACGTTAACTTTAGAGTTACTTTTCAAAATTGATAGGTTCATAATATGTCATATCGGTCGACGCGCGTTTACCCTGCTTAGTTGTGTACTTGCTAAGCCTGCCAAAAAGCTTACCGCCGATTTGTCAGCTTTATTTTTCTATAAGGGGACAAGCGCGCAAAGTGTTAACTGATGGAAAGCGAGTGCCGTAGCTGATGTGAACACTTGTAACAGCGCGTTGCCAGCCTTTTAATGAAGGAATAGAATACGGGAATAGAGAACGGAAATAGACGTAGGGAGATTTGATACTAATTTGGAGTCGTCGTGCTGGTTGTTTATATGTACTGTGACATAACACAAGAGAACCGGTCCGCGAGGACAGGTCTGACGGTCCGAGACGTCAATTTTTGCACACTCACGACTCCCATTATAATCACCGCTATTTAAAAGCCATTAGGCGCCTCTACGGTGCGAATGTTGTATACTCACTAATATTATAATTGAAGACATAAGTGGAAGAAGTAGATAACTAACATTTTTGCACCTTCGAGTATATAATTTTTTCCCATAAAATTTTGACAAATCTTGTAATTACATCAAACTCACAATATTTTAATTCTAATTAATTTTACGGGTACTGCTTTAATCACAGGTGGGTACATTTTTTTCATATTGCATGAGAAGTATCCTATATTTTAGGTCAGCTCTATCTATACGAAATTTTACCAAAATCCGTTTAGTGGTATCGACGCACAATTGAAGACGTAAGTGGATGAACCGGATAACTAACATTTTTTACAACATTTCAGTAAATGCAAACTTTTTCGCATCAAATTTTGATAAATCTTGTAATTTTGCGATTTCACTGCCTAGCTTGTCTATCGAGCTATTCATCAAATTCACATTATTTTAATTTTTAGGTCGTAAAAGCGTCTATTTATAAAAAAAAAATCTCTTCTTCCACTTATGTCTTGAAATATTTGTTACACTAATAACGAGAAAGGTTATGGACAAAAATATAAGTGGACGTATGAGCGGAACTGACGGATAATACTCACAATTTCTTGGCATTAGTCATTAGGGCCGTGGTTGAACTCCACTTGTTCTGGCGCGGGTCATGTTTACCTGGAACAGAACAGTCAGGGCGTGAGTTATACATATTACTAGAGCGGCCCGACAGACGACGTCCTGTCGGTCTAGTTTTGTTCGACTTAGTTCGAAAGGCTGGAAAATAATATTTACTTTCGGTCTTGAAAATCTTTACAACGCGAGCAAGGCCTATGTCATGTCGATATACAACAAAAAGTGAAGTTGACGTCATGAATGTACTCCAGAAGCTCAGCAAACGATACCACTAGACCACGGAGGGTTTAATAATATGTGCAACGTGCAGGGCCCTTCATCATCATCAAATCTACGTCTATGAATTGTCATTCATCTTTACCCCACCCTTATAACAATTACAATATCCCCCCACCCCCCACCTTACCCTCTCCCCGCACGCCGTGTTTACTCGTGTATCGCGAGCCGCGCCGTTCTCAGAAACGTTTATCTCGCCTACATATTAGCATAGCAACAATAATATATACAGTAGTACGATAATATACGATTTAAAAACGTTGTATAATTGTACCCGCTCACTTGGGATACGGCAGTCTTTAAACGCAATATAACGAAGTCAGGACGATTGACTAATGGGTCAGAACTCAGAGCAAACTCATTTATTTAATGTACCTACTTCCAAAAATTATCATTTTCGAGTATATACCTTAAATTAAAAATTGATTTTATTACTCATGAGGGGAAAGTGGTGTCTTCGCGCATACTTTTGGGGTCGAAAAGACGCTAATAGCCCGTCATTTTCACAATGACCACACTAGTTTTGAGTAAATTTAATGTCAATTTGAGTGCGACAAGTAAACTTGGGTGCGAGAAGTTTACTTGTCGCACTCAAATTGACAT